>BDMV01000007.1:10459913-10711271 GCA_008326285.1 Oryza officinalis
TACTACAACTTCTCATTGCTTCGGTACGGTCATGGATGTGCTCAACATCAATTCTTAAAAAAAGTTTCTTCTCGGTTTCTAAAAACATGTTCTGTGAATTCAAAATTTTTTGAGTCCTCCGAAAACGATTTTCGGAATTTTCGATAATAGACAGAACCAATTTTCGCTTCTGCAAATTTTTGGCCCTATCCGAAAGTGATTTTTGGAATTTCCCAAAATAACCGATAAACAAAATAAGGTTCTGTAAATTAATAAATTACAAATGGATATATCTAAAATTATTAAATTATAACTCCGATATGTTTATCCAAATATGCAATTACAAATGTGTATTAGTCAATTATAATAAATTATAATTATAATAACAACTTATAAATTATAATTAATCAATCATAAACAATTCTGTCATTAATTATTTACTAACATATTAAAAACAATTCTTACCAAATTAAAAAAAAGTTCTGTACATTACTAAAATACATATATCTAAAATTAATAAATTAAAAATCCGATGTGTTTCTCCAAACATTCAATTCAAAATGGGTATTAATCAATTATAACAAAATTATATTTACAAAACTACTTACAAACTTAATTATGAAAACAACTTACAAATTATAATTAATAAATTATAAATTATATGTCAATAACTAATTAATAACAAGTTAAAAACAACTCTTAACAAATTAAATTGTATTAATAACAAACAAAAACTATACTTAACAACAATATTATTTCCAAAAAAAATCTATTTACAACAACAACTTGAAAATTATATTTACAAAAACAACATTAAAACTTTCAAATCTTAAAGCAACAGTAAAAAAACGCCCTTTCAAAGGGCGGGGAGGGGGCCGCCTGAAAAAGTGCCCCTCCCTCGCCCCTGTACCCCCACAGTAAAAATCGCCCTCCTAGAGGGCGGCGAGGGGTCCGCCTGCAAATTTGCCGTGCCCCCTCGGACGGCCGTCCGCCCCCGGGCCAACGGCCGTCAGCCACGTCATAAAAAACGCCCTCTGGAAGGGCGATTTTTAAAAAACACCCTCTCAGAGGGCGATGGGCGATTAGTTTTGTAAATTTTCAAAACGGAAAATTTTTTTTTAAATCTTTTAATAAATAAAATTAAAAATAAAAAAACTCCTCGCCAATCAGGCTTCCACAATTTGCACTAACCGCAGAGATTAGCAACAACAAAAAAGCAAATTAAAAAGAAAAAAAATTCCATTTGAAACGATGGATTAACAAGCCAAGCCATCTCCTTCCTCTTGGCCTCCCCGCGCGGCGCCGACCACCTCGCCTCGCCTCGCCTCGCCTCGACGTCTCCTTCCCTCCCGCCTTCAAGCAACCTCTCGCCGGAGGAGGAAACCCTCCTCCGCGTCCAATCCCCAATCCCCAATCCCCTGCCGCTATATCAACCCTTCCCCCTCCGCCGCGTGCTTGCTCGCCCCTCCCGGATCGATCGATCGATCCATCTCGCCCTCGACTCCAAGCCGACGAGAGGAGAGGAGGAGAGGCCATTTCGGTGCGTGCGCGCGCGCGCGGCGAGCGGAGGTGATCGGTGGCGTTCCGTTTCCGCCGGCGGCGGCGGCGGCAGGTTGATCGCGCGGCGTGGAGCGGTGGAGGAGGATCTGAGCGGGAGGGAGCGCGCGCGGATGGGGTGGCGGAGTCGCGCTTCGGCGGTGGCGGTGCTGTGGATGCTCGCCGCCGCCGTGGCGTCGGCTGCGCATGATTCTGATCAGGACGACCTCGAACGCGCGTAAGTGTAATTTACAATCATATTCATATAGCATCAGACTCTGCTTTTGGTTGCATTCTGTTGCTGCCTAGCTAGCTTAATGGGGTTGAGATTACAGAGCAATTCCGGATTTCGAGTGCGTTTTTTGTGTTCATTTCTCGCACGCCATGCTGCCATGCTGTGGAATTTAAGTTAATTGCGGCTGTTTTTTTTTTCCAATCTCTCACGCCAAATAGGAAATGGGCACTTGAGCATAATTTTGTGGGAAGCAGGTAACTGCTGATGCATGATTGAAATGGGAAACCAAGTGGATATAGATAATCATGTATTCATGTGAGATGTGGAGTAGGTAGCCGGTGTGTTGCTACCTGCATCAACCGAACTAATTAAGCGTAATGGGTAGATACTTTGTTAGTGAATGGGTGTCAACTTGATAAGTTTAATCTATATTTGTGGATAATTAAGAAAGGGAAAACACATCATGAAGATGGAAATTTTGAAGTAATTAGAGCAATACTCTCTCCGTTTCATATTATAAGTCGTTTGACTTTTTTCTTAGTCAAACTTCTTTAAGTTTAACCAAATTTGTAGAAAAATGTAATAATTTTTTCAATACAAAATAAACATATTATCAAAATATATTCAATATTAAATTTAATGAAACCAATTTGGTGTTGTAGATGTTTCTATTTTTTTCTATAAACTTAGTCAAATCTAAGGAACTTTGAGTAATAAAAAAGTCAAATGATTTATAATATGAAACGGAGGGAGTAGCAAACAGAATGATGACCCATTCCCATTTTTTTCAGAACAAAAAAAAAGACTGAAGTTTTTTTTAAAAGAAAAGAAAAGAAAAAGACTGAAGTGATAACTGATAACCTGCTTTAAAACTCGCAGATGATCTAACCAAATGAAGGCACGTTCTTGTTTTGTTGAAAGATTGTAGACTTGGTCACTTGATAGAATCATCTTAGGTCTGCTTGTTCAACACTTCAACTTAATGCTGAGTGAATGAGAGTACAACATGTATATCGCTGGTGCTACTAGCATCATGCAGTAGTTATGTTTCATTTACTTGTTCAGATGGAAAACATCATTTGCTACAACACTTACATTTATCATATCGTAGACTGTAAAAAAAGGTATTGTGGTTTTGGCAGTTTTTTTTTTAACAAAGGTAGTTGTGCAGGTTTCCAATCGTCGAACCAGATCATGGTCACACTAAACTCCGTCTTGCAAAAGAAGGTCTGGAGGCAATTAAAAGAATCGAAACACCAATAGCTGCTGTCGCTGTATGTTAATTTAAAGGGGCTGTAGCTCACATAAATACCTGATATTTTCGCTTTTCCCAACAAATGCCAAGGCATTATATTTACTTCTTTGTCATGGTGCATGCTGAGTTATGTATCTGACTCTTAAATCAGGTTATTGGGCCATATCGATCTGGAAAATCTTTTCTTCTCAATCAGCTTCTCTCCCTAACATGTAATAAAGGTACAATGGGTTCCTGCCTTACATACCATGCTCCAGGAAAGAGGATACTTGGAATAATGGAATGATAAATTGGATCTGCAGGTTTTGGAGTTGGACACATGCGAGATACCAAAACAAAAGGTTCGGTGATGCCAATGGCAACTTTGTAATGTTATCCTAAATGATGCCAATGGCAACTTTGTAATGTTATCCTAAATGATCCCTTTGTAATGTTATCCTAAATGATCCCTTATCCTAATTGAAGGATCTAACACTCTGCTCCACATTTTGAAGGTATATGGGTCTGGGGTACTCCCATTGAGTTAGATGTCGATGGCACCAAAGTGTCTGTCCTTTACCTGGACACTGAGGGATTTGAGAGCATCGGAAAATCAAATGTATATGATGATAGGTTTGTTGCTTATAGATGAAATGCACATTAAGTCTGAATTGGAATTTAAGTGGTGACAAATGGAGTGTTGGTTCTTTTGTTTTTGCTGCAGGATATTTGCTCTGGCCACTGTTTTAAGTTCTATCCTTATCTACAATCTTCCAGAGACGGTGTGTTTCTCTGGTTCATGACGTGCTCACCTCCATTCTCTCATTTGATAGCTGTTAACTTGACTTATCTTGATCATAGATTCGTGAAGCTGATATATCTAGACTCTCATTTGCTGTTGAAATTGCTGAAGAATTCTACGGAAGGTTTGGTTTCTTCCATTCCTATTTGGAGCTTACAATTTACTAAGTGCCTACCTAATGTTCTAACAAAATTTCCTCTTTTCTGTCTGCATTTGTTGACTCCAGAGTGAAGGTAATACTTAACCCTAAGTGTTAGAATTATGGTAACTAGAAAACTATGTCAAAGTTACATCGCTTGTCTCTGTAGGGGCAAGGTTTTGCTTTTGAGCCAGCAAAACTACTGTGGCTGATCCAGAGGGATTTCCTCCGTAAGTTTCTGTTTGTGTTACATATGATCAATTTTATTTTGATAATCAAGTATTCCTTTCAGCGTGTTCTGAATACTAGATGAGAATTAGATTTTCATGACAGGAATAGACAATAAACCACAAGTTGGAACATAAAAAGTTCTAATTGCCTGGTATTAATGTTTGTTAGATCTAGACCATCTTGGCCTTTGCACATGGTGAGGTCGGACTTACATTGCGGTACAGACTACAGAGGGACTAGTTAATAACTCGATATGTGCTGTATATTAGCAATAGTGGAAATATACAGGTCTCGTGCTTTATTTTGGTCAAATGTCTATAGTTTTGCATTTCACCGTTTGTTGTTGCTGTTTTGTTTTTAGGACATTAAACTTGTTTTAACATTGCTAACTTTCATGAGGCAGAAGGGAAATCTGTCCAGCAAATGGTTGATGAAGCTCTCCAGCGGGTGCCTAACAACAATGGTTAGTTCAAGTTACCTTACTAATAGATTTAGCACGACAATATTTGTTTCCTTCCTTCCTCTCTTCATGAAGCAATTCCTTTTGCAGTTGTGTAAAGTGGAGATCTTAAATTAACCTACTTTTATGTATTGCTGCAGGAGACAAATATATTGACGAGGTACAATTAGTTCGAGCTATGTTCTAATAACTGGAAGATATGGCATACTAATTTGTTTGAAGAAACATGGTTTTCATGTTATTATAGGTCAACCGAATCAGAGACTCTTTGGCATTTATGGGCGATAACAGCACTGCTTTTAGCTTACCCCAGGTTTGTAAAAACATGATCTTGGTGTGGGGAAAACATGAGATATGTTTTTTTTAGGAAAAAGTGATTTATGCATTTAACATCATTACTATCACAATTCATAAAATTCTTTGCTATTGAGCTACCTCTTAACATATATGCTCATTTTGATGATTATGTGCTGTGGTCTTTACATCACTAAGTCATTAACATTATGAACTTTTTTGCCAGCCTCATCTTCAAAGAACAAAGCTATGTGACATGGACGATCAAGAACTGGACCCATTGTATATAGAAAGGAGAGATGAGTTGAAGCAAATTGTTACTTCCATGATAAAACCAAAACTTGTGCAGGGTAGAACTCTAAATGGAAAGGAGTTTGTATCTTTCCTAAGGCAGGTAATACCTCTTGGCTTGTTTATTTTTTTTATGCATCTTATTAATCTTAAAACTCTTGTGAGCTGTTATCTGAAGTCGCTTACCTTTATTTTAGATACTTGAGGCGTTGAATAAAGGTGAAATTCCATCAACAGGATCACTTGTTGAAGTTTTCAATAAGGCAATTCTTGAACGCTGCTTAAAGTTGTATAATGCAAGAATGGAAAGAGTGGGTCTACCAGTATCAGTGGATAAACTTCAGCTGATTCACAATTTGGCAGAAGATGAAGCTAGAAAGCTCTTTGACAAGCAGCATTTCGGTAAACATCATACTACCCAATCCATCCTCAAGCTTGATGAAGAGATGAAAAAGGTTTGCCTGACAATAAATATTCATGTGTGTTTAATGTTGTCTTCCATTTTCAGATAATAAAACAACGTCGTTGATGCAATTTTTAAGTTAATATGAAAATGAATATGGATTTGAAGTATATGCTATAAACATTATATCGCATTGAGGTGCTATGGTCTTCAGTTTTTCCCATAAGAAATGCTTGATTCTTCATATTCTGTCATAAAATTATATTATTAAGTACTAATAGCCATAAATCAAGTTTGATAGTTCATTGTGTAGTGGTAGTACATCTTTTGTGGAGAAACACGTTGGATTTCTTTCCATTCCTTTTGTGCTCGGATGCTTTGTTTGGAACACGAGCAAAAAAATTTACAGATTTTGCAGGGTATTTCTGGTGAGATTCTTACATTTGAAGCATTCCTTCTAGGAAAAATAAAACTCTTTTATTACTTACAACCTATGCAAAATGGATAATATATCTTCAATGTGTTTAACTGGGTATTCTTTTTAGGTCTACGGAAACTTTGGTTTTGCCAATGAGTACCAGTCATCAAAGCTGTGCGAAGCAAGGTTTTCAGAGTGTGAAGATAAAATGGAACACCTTCAATCCTTAAAGCTTCCTTCGATGGCAAAATTTAATGCTGGATTTCTTCGCTGTAACCAGAGTTTTGAAATGGAGTGTGTGGGGCCTGCCAAGGAAAGCTATGAACGTCGGATGTCAAAGGTCCGTTTCGTTTAACTTAAGACACCTTCTATGAGGGGAAAGAACCAATACTAAGATGGATTTAGGGATAATATATGGGTCTGTACAATGTACCCACTGACAAAATTTAGATGCATTTAGGGATAATCTAGTTATACATGGAGTTGTTAGGTAGCAAAAGGGAAAAGCAGAAACTAAAATATCTTTATCCACCTTCCTTCCTCTTTCCTTTTCCGTGGTAAATACCACTACACCAGCACGTTCTGATATGTTGTTAACTTTTGCCTGAAACTCAATTTATGTCCAACTGTGTTCTTTACTTTTGTTATCTATTCCTGCACCAATATTTCTTGAACTTATATACTCCTTGATGATAACCTTTTCTCTGCATGGTTACAGATGCTCGCGAGGTCTCGTGCTCTTTTCATCAAGGAGTACAACAACAAACTATTCAATTGGCTGGTGACGTTCTCCTTGGTCATGATTGTGATTGCGCGCTTCGTGATCAAGTTCTTTTTACTCGAAGTTGCTGCATGGGTGATATTCATCTTTTTAGAGACATACACGAGATTATTCTGGTCGTCAGAATTGCTGTACTACAATCCCATCTGGCACATGATCGTCTCTTCATGGGAAACCATTGTGTACAACCCAGTTCTTGATATTGACAGGTAAGTTTCTTCTCTCTGTGAAGTGCACAACATGTATGTATGTAACTTCTATTTGACCTTCAGTACTCTGTACTCACCTTATGATGTTTTTCTTGTGCAGATGGGTGATCCCAATTGTTGTCATGCTATCATTTTTAGCTGTTTACTGGCGCTGCCTCGGTGTCAGGAAACGAATAGGAAGATCATTGCTTCCTCTGTACAGAGGTTCTTACGGAAGCACCAGTCGCCCAAGAACAGATTAATCCTGAAGGTACAAAAGATGGCGATGAATGATGCGAATCGCTGAGAACATCCATGACAAGATCCTTTGCCTTGTGTGCTAGGCTGCTAGCTGCGGATCTCAATCTTTTCAGCTATTTGGCAACACGATGAATAGCAGATGGCAAAAGGATTGTTGGCCCTGTATGTACACATGCTGTGAGAAGCTTCTCTTCCAATCCAAGAAGGGAATATTTAGGATCAACTCATGTATAGCTCTTAGTCTTACTGACACACCAAGTAAAGCAAATGCTAATGTAATCTTTGTTCTATGTTGAAAAGCTTATAGTAACAAAGAAATATAACCATACTTTCCTTCAATGTAAAGATCATTCTTTGAATATTATGGCACACCAGATAATAAGAATATATGGTAGTGTACAGGCCAGAGCAGCTGAAATTTCAGGAACCATCAGAACAAACCGGTCTCTAAATTTCATGAATCATCAGGGGAACAGAAAGAGGTTATTGACGAAGCTACTACTGTGTCGTGTTTATTTCAAATCTTACATCAGCAAGGAAGTATGTTATTGATCATACAGCCACATATTGATAAAAACAGTCAACTGGTCTTCACTTTTCTGAACTTCCTCTTGGACTCACAGTTTCGTCATCAAATGGCAGGAGTCTGAAGTTATCATGGTCCATGTATTTATTGTTGTTGTTGTTGCCTCTTTCGAGCTATTTCGCGAGCCCTTTCACGAAGTTCTTCTGGTGGTGGTGGACGCGGACCTTCAGGAGGATATACCACATATTCACGCTGCAGTGGGAAAATACAGAGCATCAGCTCAAACTTCTGTAAATCACCAGCGAGAAGGGAATTTGGTAATTCAAACACGAAGCAAATGTAAGAAGTATGCATCAGCAAAAGAAATGCCATAATATGACAATCTATCGACGAACCACACATAAGCAGATATATGACCATACACACCCCCACAATATTAACAATGATGCCCACAAATTGAACAAAGTTTCTCACTGGAAGATAAACATGATTGATGATTTCCGGCCCGGCAGAAAATATGGTTGATGAATTCACATGCTTGACACAGTCAAGCTCCCTCTCTAAGTTCCATAGTAGCATCAGGGCGAACAAATTACAAACAAAGCCCACACAATTTGCTAAACCAGAAAGGGAATAGCCATCCAATACTGCATGCATTGTTCAACAGCAGTCCATCATGATTCTGCAATCTGGATCAACCAAAAAAAATAGCCGATTCATCCTATGAAACAGTGTGTGAATGAATTCATAATGTCAAATTAGACATCGCTGCATTCATTGACGTGCTTATAATTCAGCATTTCAGCTCATCAGTCATCACCACAGCTATAATTCAGCATTTCAGCTCATGGTCATGTCAAAGCACTACTCTCCACTATCTACCAATGCAATTTTGTACTACTCTCATTTCTTCCTCTTCTAGGCAAGAAGAAACCGAGAATCCCAAATGCGCCTAAACCCTAGCATTAATCTCAATCCTCACCTCGTCATCCTCAAGAACCATAATAAATCTAATTAAAAGGGAAAAATTAACACCCCATCCATCGACCAATCGAGAAATCCTGATCTAAGCAACCTAACAGAAAGGGGATAGCATTAATCTCAATCCTTACATCATCATCCTCGAGAACTATAAATCTAATTAAAAAAAGGGAAAAATCCTCAACATATCCATCGACCCATCGATAAATCCTGATCTAGAAAGGGGAATCAAGACAAGAGCGAGAGCGCTTGCTTACGAGGCCCATGAGCTTCTTGAGGGTCTTGGAGTCGGTGGCGACGAGGTAGGTGAGCGCGACGGGGACGGAGACGTACACCCCGAACTTGGCGATCTCCAGCACCCCCTTCGACGTCCCAATCGACGACATGGCCGGCCCCGGTTCCCCTCTATCTCTCTCTCTCTCTCTCTCTCTCTGCTCCGCACTCCGAACCCCTCTCTCCGTCACTCGATGAATCGGCGGCAGCGGCGGCCCACGGGTTTGGGGAGAGACGGATGGATTAGCTGTGTGCGAACGAGCATTAGCGGGCCCAGACAAGCGGGGCCCACATGGCAGTGAGAAGCCCGTACATTTACAACGTGGACATCAAACTTACCAAAGGGTGGTTTTAGGTGGGCAATCCAAATTTTTTTTCGAGGAATTATTTTTCAATTTAATTTTAGGAGTTTTTTTAATTGCTTTACACGGCTCACTTTTTTTCATGGTTGATACTCCCTTCGTTTCGTAATAAAAGCGATTTTGATTTTTTTTAAACATTTTTAAATTTAACTAAATTTATATAAAAATTTAGCACATCTAAAACATCAAATTAATTTTATCAAATCTAGCATTGAACATTTTTTTTTGAACTACTACTATATTTATTTTTTTATAAACTAGGTCAAACTTAAATAAGTTTATTAAAAAAATCAAAATAATTTAAAATATAAACGGAGGGAGTAAAAAGATAACTAAAACAAATATATGAATAGAACTATTCAAAAAAATCAAGCTATAAAATTCATTCGTTTTGGAGTGTAATCTAAACTAGGGCCAACAGGGTTCTGACGATTATAAAACTAAGGTATGGCAAATTGCTGCCATAGCGCTCCGTTTTTTTTTTCTTTTCAGCTTGTATCTGCACTTAAAAAAAGAAATCAACATGGATATTTAAGATTATTTTTGCACATGTGGACCCAAATTATGTGTATAATAAGCTTTCATAAAAACTCAGCAATTGCCAATCAACTTATGTTCGTACTAACTTTTTTTCAAAAAAACTATCAACTAAAATTTGGCAAATTCGATTCGAACAGTTTTAAAAGCTATTTCCGCAACATGTGGTTCCAGCGAACAAGTTAAACATTCAAAAAATGGAGACAAACGCAATATCCCATATTTCCAACATTTTCTCGCTATATTAAGGGAGACCACCATGCCCCACTGTCCCTCATTTCTCAATTTGAGACAACAACCGCCGCAGAGTTCCTCAGAAAGGTCCAAAATCCACAGAAACTACAGTTTCAGACAAAAACAGCGACAACAACTACTACTACAAAATAGCATTTGCAGGTTGCAATTTTGCACCCCCAAATGCTCTCATCATGTTGTTAGGATATGCTCCTACTACTGCAGCTCCATGTTGACAAGCTCACTCGCATCCATCAGAGACGATCCCCATGCTGCATACCCATTCGAACTAGCGCCAACACCACAAGCTCCGTTCTGAAGATGCTGCAAGCTCGCCATCTGCTGCTGCTGCTGCAGATGCAGTGGATCCGTTGGGTCGATCTTCCCGGCGGAATCTGCAATCTGAAACGCTGGAGAAACCTCATGCATGAAGCTGTTAACACCGGCATTGTTTGCGTTGGAGAAGTAGTTCATCGGATTGTTGTTCCGGATCGGCACAGAAGCATCAGAATTGACATTGAGGGGAGACGGCATGTCAGGAATGGCATGGTGAAGTTGTCTAGCCCCTGTGACCATCTTCACACTCTCCTCTGCCATCCTCACCTGCAATGATCTTAAGATTTTAGTTATCCACATAGCCTGATTCATGAATTTTCAGTGGTGGGCTAGAAGCATATGGCTTATAAGATACGACACCGCAGTAGTGTAGTGTAGCTCAGGTTCTTTGTTAAAATTGATTGTGATCCATTGTGTGAATTGGTTATCACCATTCGGCAAGCGATTATTTACACCTGGTACGTTGCAGGAAAAAAAGAGTAGTTACACCCGGTTTGTTTCAAGACAAAAAGAAGCTAGTTGGTGCAGGTTATGATAGATGGCAAAAAACTTATCCTTCGAATGTAGTAAGAGGACAACATTTACTTATCTCCTGTACCAAATTTTAAGAACAGAAATTAGAAGTTCATTCCAAGAAGGTTCGGTATATGTTTGATATGCAGAATCTTCCTGTTTCCTACACCATGGCAGATGCACAATACTGAATAGTGAATAGAAATCTACTGTGTTAACAATTCAAGAGGATATGAGACCCTTTACAGATTCAATACACATGGATACTTATTGCGAGAGAGCTGTCACTAGCAGGATTCGATTCATATAGAGCGCTTAAAGGCACTTAAACAGACAAACAGTTGCATACCTTTGCTCTTAGGGCTTCAATGTCTGCCATTAATACCCTATTGTCAATAGCAGCAGCACTGTACTTCTGGTTTGCATCAGCAAGACGCCTCAACAAAGAAGAGTTTTCAACCCTTAATAGTGATACCTGCAATGATTTAGCAACAGTTACACTTGTTACTCACATATCCCACAACTTTGTTGTGCAGTCAAATGTAACAGTTTTGAAATACCAGACCTGCTCCTCCAGATCTTTTAGGCGAGCTGCCTTTCTGCTTCTTGAGCGTCTGGCCGACTCTCGATTGGATTCCTTCCTGAAATTGGATAATAACACAAGCTCAAAACTCAAATATTGGTTGTATTTTTTACACAAAAGAAGGCGAAGACATGAATGTCCGACTGCAACAAAAAAGATCTCTGCAGATAAACCCAATTTTTCATATGTGGAACAAGCAACTAGACACGATGCATGATGTTCGCAGCATGTTATGTAGTGTGAGAAGCACATGTCTACATGTCTCCTGAATTGTTCTACTCATGCACGTTGCATTTTCCCTTGTTTGCATGAATAACTGCTTGCACGGAAACAATATTAATCCTTAATGCACCAATTTGTAACAAGCATTACCAAAGTTTCCAATCAGGTATATTATCTACTTCACATTGAGGAAGCCTAAACATTAGCTTCAGCATTTGTAAGAAAAAGTGAGAATGTCATATATAAATCAAATACATCCACTACAAACATGAAACACCTAGTAAGGATATATTATTTTAATAATCTAAAGCATATTACTTCAAAGCTATTTCTAAGAAAAAGGAAAACAACAGATGTGCAAGCCCCCTAATTTCTAATGTTAATGCTCAGTGTTTACCTTTTGTTTGTGTTGAATTGAAAAATAAAAACCACATAGGCAAAGAATACATAAGTAAGGCAAAGCTTTATGGCGAAGAAGGCAGATGAATGAATTGGTTCCAGCAAACATTACCTTTTCTTCACTTTATCTTCTTCATCAAGGATCATATTTCCCATTGCCTCTGCTTCTCCTTCCATGTCATCATCCTCTGATGGTGATGGCTCCCTTGAGGAACCGCTCGTAGTTTGCTTGGCAGGAGCATCTGTGTTTTGATTGACACATGGGCCTGATCCTCCATTTGGGCCAGGGGTTAACTTAGTCTGCACTAGTATCCCATTACCTGGATACGTCAAAACAGGGGGAAAAAATTCAATCAGATATATGTTGTAAAATCTACATCTTGCAAACAATTAAGTTTGCTTACAACATTAGCCATTATTCATAATTCATAACCCATAGTTACTGAAAAGATTTAAGTAAGCATAAATGCATAATAGAATACCTTCAATACACTTTAGTGAACTCAGGCTGGAACCAATTGTATTGAGTGATGTTTTATTGCCTAGAGAACTCTCTGAATGAATTGCACCAGAGGCCTATAGATGGACATGCCAAAAATTGAAGTCAGAATGCAAAGGGACTTAATAATTGTTGAACAGAGCTAGATGCGCACTCGCATTATAATCTTATATATAGAACCGTTTAACATTGTAAACTAAAGTCAACTATAAAAAGCTCAGATTAGCGGATTGTTGTATAGTCATTTGTAAAGTGAACCCACGTAATGAGTTCAAAGTATGACATCCAATTGCAAAATGGGAAAAAAAATACACTCCGCTTAGAAAATTAACATAAAAACTATGATTCCCCAATCTCCAATCAACTTGTGAGAATTACCTGATTTCTAGTTGGGATTGTTAAACCCAATTTATCACATCCCAATGTAATAGTTTCCTTTTGGTACTACGAAGTAATAAATAATAATAACAAGGAAAAGTGATGCCAATAAGGTAAAATACAGAACTTCCGAAAAATATTCCACAAATACATACCGCCTAGCAGCACCAAAATAAATACAATTATGATCTATATATAGCATTTTTACAGCATGTAACCTAACTATTAGCTATGCACTTGGCCAATGGTACGGCTCCAACAAATCTCATAAAGTTTCTAGTTTCTACACCTCCATGCAATCCTGGTCCATATTATTCATAAAATCTACGTATAGAAATGGTCTATATATCATCTTTCATTTTATTAATATTCAAAGTGTGTCACACTTTATTCCGACAATATTTAAATACATGTAAGACCACACACACGTGAGTATACATACGATTTGGATATAGATGTCCACGTATACTCTTATAAAATTAAATTATACTTGTGGATAAAATTAAATCATGAGAAAGCATGCACGTGAGTATGTTTACGATTGGTGAATATAGACGTTGAGGCTACAGATCTACAGTGCGACCATCTCCCACTTCTAACATCAGAATTGCCCTAAAAATTTGCAGTTAATTACGGCTCAACCATCCCATCACGACCCCAAATGGTGAATCATCAGTACAAGCCACGAAGCAGACGAAGGCACGAAGCAAGCAGCGCTCGAGAGAGATGGATGTGCAAGTGACGTACCTTCCACATGGCGACGGCGGCGAGGTCCTCGTCCAGCTTCCGCTTCAGCATCGCGTTGTACTCCACGGGGTCCATCACCGCGCTCGCCGGCGGCGCCGGCGCGTGCGCGCGCGCCGCCTCCGCCGCCGGCGGCGGCATCGGGCTAGGGTAAATCGCCGCGCCGTCCGGGTTCGCCGCCGGTGCGGGGACGCCGTCGAGCTCCTCCAGGAACCTCTCGAGGTTCCACCCCGACGGGCACCTTTCCAGAAACCCGCCGCCGCTCACCGCGCCGACGTCATCCACTCCGTCGGCCGCCGGAGGCTGCACCGGCGGCGGCGGGGCCCACAGCGGGTCGGGGATCTCGTCGACGGCGAACACGTGCTCCATTGCGCTCTCGAACGAGTTGAAATTGAATCCGCGAGGGTTTTCGAACCGGAATCGGGGCGAAACGCTGGGAAGTTCAGGGGAAATTCGATCAAAAGTTTTGGAATTTGATTTCGCGGGAGGAAGCGGAGAGGAGGCTGCTTCGGAGAGAAGGAAATGGTGGGAAAGCTACGGCTACGCAACCCATGGGTTTTTTTTTCTTCTCTTTTTTTTCTTTTTTCAATTTTGAACTGAGTTGGGAGGGTGCTCTCCTCTCCTATTTATATAGGTTTGTCTCCTCTTTAGAAGCTTCAAGAAACATAAAAAGTAAAACAATCCACATAATTTTGAGTGATAATACTGATATGGATAATTTGGACGTGTTAATAGAGGTTTCAACGGATATAAAGCGAAACCCATACGATCAAAACGATAACAACGAGACGGACGAGTACGTTTTTATTAGGAAAAAGGATTAACAGAAAGCGTGTAAGCTACGATGGTATGGTGTCTTCTAGCACAGGTGTAGCATAATTTTGGCAAGGTTTTATAAAGGCATGGATTTATCTGTTTTTATTTGATCAAAGTTTTGAGGGAGGGTGTAGATTACGCATCCTTAATTTGACAATGACAATATAGGACAAATGGCTTTCTACAGAAAAAAAGAAAAAGATAACAGAAAGGATAGCAGAGACATATCGTGAATAAAAGTAATGATGCTATTTAAGACATCCATCTATTTACTATGACAAGTGTCTATAGTAATCCAAACTGATTATCAAACTGACCTAACGATGATATTTCAGTTTGTAGCTTTATACCATTGTCCTAAGAAACGTGCCCTACACACATAACTAGCAGCAGCTTGTTGACATGTATCATCCATGTCTTCTGCTAACTTTTTCTCCCCCTTCTCTTTACTCTGTTGTTTTCGAGTTTATTTCAGAAATCACTAGAATGCAATGCATAGGTATAATGTGGTTGATTCGATGCGATAATCAAAATGGAGACATGAAATTTAAAAGGGGGGATAACAAGATCAGCTGAAAGTGCAATTAATATATGTCGCTTAAGCCAATTTTGCCACATCAAGTTTTTATTTTCTTATGTTCTCTAGTATATTTCTTACATACTATATAGTACTATAATCTTTTAGATATTATTAGCAACTCAAGCACACATGTATTTTATCCTTAAACAGTAGGACCATACAGAGAACATTAGCTCCATGCCATTTCTACATTAGATAATTACATTTTATTCCTTTACTTTATCTTTAGTTTTAGATCTTAATATTTACAAAGTATAAAAAGTAAAGAAAATTTTATAAATGTGTACCATGACACTCACTGTTTTTTTGCACTACATGCTTTAATATGTGTTTATTGTCATGTATTATTGTGTATTCCATTGATCAACCTCATATTCACATTTGCAACTTTGAATCTTTATGGTATGTGAAAAGTTAAAGAATTTGGTTATGCACTACAAGTATGTACACTGAGGCATTGATGACTATTTGTAATAATTTCATAAGCTTTTCTCCACGCATGTACTTTAACGCATTTCCTCTCAATATAGAATTATAGATTAGTTCGCCCACAACCACACATCTTAATTTGTTTCAAACTTGAAAAAGCTTTAGAGAATAGACAAATTGTATATCATAGTGTTGGGTTACATATGAGGCAAAGCTAACAAGTATATGTAGAAGGAGAGGGTAAAATGTTAACATAAAAGACAAACATGTGCTAGTCTCTCCATCTACCGTAGCATAATGTAACGAGTTTATCATGTTCTAAAAAAAAGATGTGAGCTGAGGAAAATGTGTGGTGAATTTACAAATTGATTTTGATCCGATGTAAGGTTTAGTTAGACATAAACCAACTGCATAGGTACCAAAAAAACCAATATTATTTATGCTTTTATAAGGAAGCAAGAAATGTTGTATCTAAATAATCGATTTATCTTATACCTATTCCTAATCAGTAATTATTAATCCCATGATATATTATGTCTCTTGTGATCATGGCAATTACTCAATTGAATAAACCCACGCAACAAGCACACGGCATATTTGGAATCTTTCGAGGACAGAATACGACACTTATCCGATAAGGGTTTTGTGACCAAAGCCAAGACATAGATCTCTAAATTCTCTCTCCTTTTGCACTTCATATTTTTCGAAAAGGGGAATATCATTGCTTGCTCCTGGCCTTCTGTGGTGGAGTGTGAGGAGAACCTCCTCCTTTCCCCTGTAATGTACCCCAATCCAAGAACAAAAAGGCGGGATAAAGCCAATGGTTCCTTTCTCTTGACAAAGATTTGTGCAAATCAAATCTTTCTACCACCTGTCCTAACTCCTCAGCCTTCCTCAGGCTGTGGTGGGTTGTGAGTAGGAACTAGCATGGAAAAATTATTCTTATATTTGTACTTCAATACCATCTTGGTTTTGTCATGTTCATGTATGTGTTTGGGATCATGTGTAACCTTTGGCATAAACCTTATGATATTCTCTCGAGGGCATTCTTGTCATTTCATGCGTTAATAACAGTAGGAAGAACAAAGATGCAAAATAGAAGTTTTGCTTTGCAACACACATAGACTACTAATATGTGTCAAAGCATAGACTTTTGCTTTACTTTGTTGGAAGGAGTTCAGGGGTCGCCACAAATCCGAGGTTTAACTTGACAAGTAATTGACTTTTCATTTGACAACAGAACTGGTTGGTATAACCTTCTTAGATTGTCTAGATTTTATTAAATTCAGCAAGTAATATCATTGGCATCCAATTGCAGTAAGCACATAAAACAGAGGTAGGACCATATCATCTGATATGTGAGCTGTTGCTGTACTGGCCAAAATAACCTATATTGAGCAGGGCTTCAGAAATGTACATTTCAGTTTTACCCAAGTCATGTTGACTTGGTAAGTCACAGGTAAAATGACAAACACGACGGAGTATGTGTGAAAATAAAATGATACTTGGACTTGGTATTATTTCCGGAGGATTAGACAAAATACATCCAAGAGCAACGTCATTCTCAGAACCAATATCGTGCCGCCTCATCCATTGACAGAATGGGCTCATACCGTTAGATTGCTGGGTTTCAGAATGACATAAATCAGTCAGCTAAACCATAGGTGATCACGACATTATTTTCTCTATTTATATCCACTCTTCGATATTTGCACCAATTTTTCATGAAAGCGAAAACGGTGTTAGGCACCATTCGCAACATTTAGCATCGTTCTTACCTTGATTTATTCGTTCAAGCAACTAACACAATGATTTAATTATTTTCAACAGATGACAGAAACCCCGAAAACCCCAATAGCAAAAGTCATGCTCCCAATACTATGCTTCAAATCTGACTACAAAAAAATGGACTGTATTTTCTTTCCTCATGGAACTGCTTGTTTCAGGGCAATGCGGCCTTCAGGCTCTTGGCTAGCTCTTCTAGCTTCTTCAATCCTTCTTCGGGAGAAGCAGCTTCGCCCAATTGCCTCACCATAGCGCTCCCAATGATCACACCATCTGCGCCCCATCCCGCAATCTGTATTACAAAGAATGAATCAACAAAGGTCATGCAAAGAATTGGGGGGTAAAACATATACTGCCTTGAGCATAAAGTTCTTGAGTAGGATTTACCTGCTTCACATGCTCTGGAGTCGATATACCAAACCCAACAGCCACAGCTTTGTCCGTGACCTAGAAAAGAACAAGAGCTTCTATAAGCATCCTTGAATGCTATATCATTTTTTGAAAATATTTAGGAGATGCTAACACCAATTCACTGATAATGAATGATAAATACCTGCTTGATATCCTGGAGAAGAGATTGCACCTTGCCACTGACATTTGCACGCGCACCTGTAACTCCAACAGTGCTTACCTGAATAACATAGGAGTTAGCAACAAGCCTCATCATGCATCTAGGTCGCTATCATCAAACAGATTCTTGAGGTTCGATAATAATAAATTTCCAGCAGTGCACTGTGAATACAATTGGCTAAATAAAGAACTGAATGGGAAGTGACAGGTAAAGATTTGAGGTTCTTCATCTTTTCAAATTATACTTTACTTTCCATCTTTCAGTTCTAGAATGTTAGTACAGCTGCATGAGCGCGTGAGCATTCAGTTTATATTTAGAACGTTTAGGTCTTCGAGGTGCAAAATTACTGACTGACCATGAGGAAAATATGCTATATGAGAACAGGGTCATAGATTATAAAAACAGGATCATAGATTTTGTAAATCAGATGAAAGGATATAGATTTTGTAAATCAGATGAAAGGATATAGAAGCTCACAAGATAAATAAATCCTTCAGAAGCTTTTGTAATTTTCTCCATTCTTTCTGTTGGTGTAGTTGGTGTTGTCAGTAGCACCTGCAGGCATCCATGCAAGATAAATCATATTCATTAACTGAAATATCATAACCAAAATGATGCAGGCTCAAATTACAGATATAGATAAAAAGACACAATGTTCTCAAATAACTGGTGGTGCGTAAGTTTGCTACTAC
This sequence comes from Oryza officinalis, assembly GCA_008326285.1. Lineage (NCBI taxonomy): Eukaryota > Viridiplantae > Streptophyta > Magnoliopsida > Poales > Poaceae > Oryza > Oryza officinalis. The sequence goes on from BDMV01000007.1 coordinate 10,478,626, forward strand.
CACATGGAAACAAACATCTTGTGTATATGAAGACAAAAAGAATGGAAATATGGAAGTTCGGGGGTCAGGACCCCATGTACTCAAAAATTAATTACTCAGTTATAAACGTTGCAGCAAAGCAATACTGATAGAACAATATTAGAGCCTTTTTAAAAGGTTCATAGCATGAGAGTGGACCTACCAGCTCTAGGTTGTTCTTAGCGGCTTCACTCCTCAAAACATTTGTCTCTTCCAGAGGAACATCAGGTACCACAAGACCTGCAACACAGTAATCCATAAGAAAATTGATAGTCACAACAAAAAAGGGTACCTTTACAAACAGTGAAACAGTACCATATTGTTAGGTTTACTCCATAGTCCATCCCGAAAAGAAGGTTTACTCTATAGTGCATAACACTATACATTGAAGTGCGAGAATGTACATATAACAACAACCTGGCTACAAGTGAGGATCTGATGACACTCTCTACAAATATCAGTGGTGTAAATTTATCTATGTTGTTATACAAGTTTTAATTTTCTGAATGCCTAAATTAATGTTAGTCCAAATTGAAATGCTAGAGATGAAATGGAATACCCCTTCTAGTTAATCACGTGAGTGTATTGAGTAGAAAGGCATTTTATCTAAAATAGAATTGGTAAATTCAGGTCAGAAAAGATCTAGGACATTACCATGCACACCAGCTTCTTTTACAACAGTCATGAAGTTTGCGATGCCACGCTTCAGAATCGGGTTGTAATATGTGAAAAGCGCTACAGGGCAGGACAGCTCAGGTATCACCTTCTTTACCATCGAGATAACATCCTCAAATGTGGTGCCTTTTGATAGTGCGCGTGTAGCAGAAGCCTGAAATGATGCAATGAAATGGTTAAAACTCATAACCAAGACGCACAAGCACTATCAAATATCATAGAACAATTGCAGAGGGCTTTCATGGTATACCTGAATGACGGGGCCGTCAGCCAATGGGTCAGAGTAAGGCACACCCAATTCGATCAGATCCGAACCACAAGCATCAAGAATCTTCAATGCTTTCGCTGTAGTCGCCAAGTCAGGGTCACCAGCAGTGATGAATGGAATGAACGCGGTCTGAAAGTTTTAAAAGATAAGAGAATAAACAAACATAAAGTGGATTGCAGAAGGGGGGAAAACAAGGTATGAACTCAATGCTGATCTGGATGCCTATCACAACTTAAGAGACATATAAATATGGTATCTCATATCGATCGGTCGTACATAGTAATATGTCACAAATAATAAAGGAAAGGTGATTGGGCTCATCCAATACTAATCACAATGATTCAATTATCCTCAAGATGATTCCAACGCATCATCAATCCTGACCGCGACGGCACGAATTCTTTTGAAACAAATTTAAATCAACGAGGCATGGAAAAACTGGATAAGGATATCCATCAACCGCGGCCTGTATCACCGGATGCAAATCCATCCAATCGTACGCACTGAAAAATGCAAGTATGCAACCGCAGAACGACTCAACGATTACCCCGCCCTAATCCCCATCAACCTAATCAATCCAGAACGGCGACGAATCAAATCCATCGCAAGCAAACGGAGAGGAGATCACACCACGAGAGAGCAAATCCACACCCAGCACGCGAGGAGATGACAAATCGGCGCATCGCGCCCACCGAATCGATGAGGGGTGTGAGAAAAAAAGAAAAAAAAACGGAAACACGCGCAAAACGGCCGCGCTCACCTTCCCCTGCTCCTTGAGCTTGGAGAAGGTGCCGGAGATGACGCGCTCGTCCTCCCCCACGGCAGCCGCCTCCGCCCTGATCGCCACCATCGGAACAGGGACCCCGCGGAACGAGACCCTCCCCGCCGCGCCGCCGCGCCTCCCGGGCGCCGCGGCGACGGAGAGCGACGAGGCCGAGGCCGTAGACGCCGCGGCGGCGGAGGCAGTTGAGGCCTTGAGCGCGAACGCCATGGGTGGTCGACGCGGCGGCGGTGGCGGTGGCGGTAGTCGACGGCTGGGTCGGGTCGGGGATAGAGGGGAGGGAGGCGGCGAGTGTGTGAGCCAGTGTTTGTGTTGGGGTCGGTATTAATACGAGGAGGAGTTGGCTAAGCGATGGGAGTTGGTGTGGGTGGGGATGGCCGAGCCGGACCGGCGCCTCCTGGTGGACCCACATGTCACTGACAGTGGAGTCTACCTCATGGAGATATTGTTCTTTTCTTCTTGTGGCACGTGCAATATGCAAACATGAGTTTGCTGGTTGATCCTTGCTGATTCGTGTTGGTAGGTACGGCGTACATGGTATTACTGTAGTACCACAGTTTCGTTTGAGAATTTTTTTTTTGTCTGGCTAAAATTAAGTTGAAGAGTGGTCAAACTTTGTAAATATTAGTATTAAAATATACATGATGTTTTAGTCTTAGCCTATAAAATATGACAAATTTTCTTGTATGACATTGGCACATCGTAACTTATAGTTTTAGCTTCTGGATACGATAAAAATCAATTTTAAAAAATAACACTTTTAAAATTTTAAAATATGTCTATTTGTTGTCACGTCCATCAGAAAAATTATACTATAAAAGTGAGTAATACCCATGGTCCCATACGTCAATCTCTCATCTCTCCCTTCTCTCTTTTTCCCGATCTCTTCGGCAAGCCATGACGGCCCCATGCCTTTGTCTCCTCAAGAAGCTCCATGGCATCCTGTCCTCTTCTATATTTTGCTAGAATATGTAGTAGCGACAAGAACAGTAGCATCAGGTTAAGCCTCAATACGGCACCGCAGATGAAATCGGCTTCCTAGCTAGGACAGCACACAACCTAGCATCTTGCACACGAGAGTTGTGTTGTTCAGAAGATTCTGACAAACTCTAGCTTAGGCACCTCCCTCGGTGGGGATTTTGTAGATGACACATCATTGATCATGATGCCTCTAGCTCTGGATATTTGAGTTTAGGGGTAACCAGATTTGTCACCCTCAAGTTCGAAAGGAACCACCTCAGCAGTGAGCATCAGGGATCATACTGCTCGTAGTTGAGCTCGAGCTCCACCTTCTTGTGACTCGGTGCTGAGGTTCACTTTCTCTACAGCTACACCAGCTTGTCATCGAGATCGGCTTCCTCCGCCTTCTGTCTGAGCCGTGTCCTGTTGCAAGCAATAAAGCTTGAGGAGGCAGAGTTTTGCGAAGGCAACAATAGAGCTTGCCAAAGAGAGAGAGAAACAGAGATGAGAAAACTGACATGTGGGACTAGGGGTATTTTTAACCTTTCACACTATTTCTCTCATATTCAACCGGAAATGAATATTTTCATGGCTACGGTGACCAGCACAAAATAATCATATTTTAATAGTGTATTTCCTAAAGATTAAGTTTGACAGTGTTTAAAAGATAAAACCATGAACTCACGATGTTCTACGGTAAAATTTGCCATAAAATAATACAGCTTACGCAATATTACACAGTATCGTGCCTATACGATAGGCTACTAGTAGTAGATAGCTTCACTCTAAGAGCAAAAAGAGTAATCCTATATGGAAAAAGAAAAAAAAAGACTAATTAACAGACGTGCCGGTTCTCTCCCGGTGCTGAGGAAAGAGCAGAGAAAGTGAGACGGACGACGCCGTGCTGCCGTGCAGGTGTCCACGGTGATCCGCTAGCTCCACCCTGATCCGGCCGGCCTCATGCATCATGCTACGTACAAACGTTTCCCATTCTTTTTCTACTGCTGGCTAGAGTAGACTATTTGTCAAACGTGTAAAAATCTTCTCTTTTTGTTGTGTGTGCGTGTCTGTGTTAACCATCATTGCGGATGAAGCGGATTGTCGATGGTAATTACTACTCCCTTCATTTTATATTTTAAAATTTTTAAAATTTAATTAAGTTTATAAAAATATATAATAATATTTTTAATATAAAACAAACACATTATTAAAATATATTCAATGTTAGATTTAATAAAAATAATTTGATAGTTTGATTAAAAATCAAACGGAAACATATGAAACGAGAAAGTAGTATGTTTGACCGATGCGAAAAACGAAAGTGAAAACAAAACACAAGAAACTTGGCCTTGTCTTGCCGGGTTCAATCGAGACTCAAGATCGGTTGCCCCGGCCGGTCAGCAGCGTCGTCGTCCGGCAGCTAGCTGCTCGATTGTTTGACTGATCTCCGGCGGGCGGTTGGTGAAACAACGGCCGGCGACGGGAGAAAAGGCCGGCCCAGTGGGTTGCATCGCACGAAGCCGGCCTATCTCGCCGGACGAATTAGGCCGGCCCATTAATCTGGAGCCTTGGTGGCCTTGGTCTCCGCACGTGTACACACGTAAGACGTAACACACCCCTGCATGGCACCCGCTGTCTTTCTTCTCTGCGATTACACAATCCGTCCCCAGAAAAAGGAAAACACCTAAAATCAACTTTAGTTTCGAATTTTATTTTTTTTTTCATGAGGTTAATAAGCCTAAGCCAACAAGACATTTCTCATTGAAACGAGACATTTTGTATTAATTGCTCCCTCCATTTCATATCATAAAACGGCGATTTAACTTCTTTTAAGTTAAACTATCAATTTTATAAAATAAAATATAGCAGCATTTACAACCTAAAACAAACATGCTAACAAAATATATTTAATGTTAGATTTAATGAAACTAATTTTACGTTGTAGAGGTTGTTAATCTTTCTTATAAACTTGATTTTACTTTTAAAAAGTTTAATTAGGAAAAAAATCCACACGTCTTATAATATAAAACGGAAGTAGTATTTATTAGGTCTTCTTAAGAAAATGCTTAATAATTGTATCAATAGGTCATCGGGGAAAAAAGCAGGGCTTTTCAAAACAAATTTAATGGTGTTTCACAGCATTGATGATTTAATTCCAAACCCTAAATGTACAGCTTTCACACTTGCAAAAGCCATTCCCCCTTCTATTTGAGACAGAGAGGGAGGAAAAACCATCCCCAAAAGAGAGTAGTAGTAGCAAGGGCCCATTCTTCTCTGAGTTTGGTATGGGATATTAGGGTAGCACATGAAATAAGAAAGTTTATTAGCGTATGCCTAATTAAATATTTACAACTATAAACTTAAAAAATAGATTTTTAATTTGATTTTTAAAGATAATTTTATATAAAAAGTTTTTACACAAAACACACATTTAGCAGTTTGCAAAAAAATGCTAATGGAAAACGATGAAGTTGCAGTTTGTAGCTGAAGAAAATAACTAATCATACTGCCAATAATTAATGACAAGAAATGCCTTTGTTGAGAGGAATAATTACATATTCCACCCCCAGATACCAGGGGAATCTGTCTCCTCTCCTATCTGGGCCTCATCCCCACGCCTCCTCCTCCTCCTAGGCGCACGGCCCACGGCCTACAACCCATCTCCCTTTCTCTCTCCTCCCTTCTTAGCTGTTTCTATCTCCTCCTCCTAGGCCCACGGCCCACGGCCTACAACCCACCTATGTTTCTCTCTCCTCCGACCTCTACTAAAGAAGAGAAGACAACGCTCCCCGAGGAAGAAGAACCCCCACTCTCTCTCTCTCTCCCCCCTCGCCGCGCTACCGCGCCAGGAGCTCGCAGCCTCGCCGCCGCCGCCGACGACGGGTGGGCCCCTCGTACGCGGAGGACGAGGAGGGTGGTGGTGGTGGTGTGCTGGTTTGGTGTCCATCCATGGCGGGGCAGCAGCCGCCGACCGGAGGAGCCGAGGACGACTTCTTCGACCACTTCTTCAGCATCCCCTCGTCCGCGGCCGGCGGCGTCGGCGCCGGCGGCCTCGGGTCGGGCGACCACCACCCCTTCCCGCTCGCGCTCAGCCTCGACGCCGAGGGCGCCGGTGCCGCCAGGCGCCTCCTCGACGGCGGCCACGACGGCGGCGGCAGGACGGTGAGCTCTCCCCGCCTCGCCCCCCCTCGGAATTTGCTGTCGTGCTGCGCCTCTGTTGTGGCATGAGTGACTGAATTTGGTTCTTGCAGGACCGGGACCCCGTGCAGCTCGCCGGCCTCTTCGCGCCGGTGTTCGGCGGCACCGCCGGAGTCCAGCCGCCGCACCTCCGCGCGCCGCCGCCTCCGCAGGTCGGAGGAGTCAAACTCGCACAGAGGATAAATCCCTGGGCCTGAATTGAGTGGAAGAAGCCGTGTGCTTTGCTTGGAAGGAATACTAATTCTCTGACCATGATTCGTGTCTGATGTGCAGGTATTCCACGCGCAGCCGAAGCCCGGTGAGGGGGCCATGGCGGCGCCACAGCCGCAGCAACCACCGGCGCCCCGGCCGAAGGTGCGGGCGCGGCGCGGGCAGGCCACTGATCCCCACAGTATCGCTGAGAGGGTAATGATTAATAAACTCACCACCCTGGCTACCAAGAACCGTGTCGCTACGGCAAATTCGACCATGTTGCACATATATTCATGAATGAATGTTTGTGATTGTGGTAGCAACCGAGTGATTTTCGGCACCTTTTTCAGTTGTAAGGAAGATAGCTTGCTGGCAAATTTTGCGATTGCAAGTTAGATTAGCGGTTGTTATGGTGCAGGTAATTGGAGGTTTTTGAGGGAAAAGGTTGTCTTCTTAGCCAAGTGTTGGGCAGATATTGTGGTGAAGTTGCATGATGTGTGGTTTAAGCATCATCATAGGCTACTACAACCATGATGTTGTAGTGTATTGGAAGTCACCAACTTTTGGCAATTGTTATATCGAATTGGAACCTTGTTTTGTAGTGAATGTGCTATGATTGTCTCTAAGGTATCTAATAATTGTGGTTTGAGGGTGTATATATACTCCTTTTAGCTTCATTACTATATTACTAGTAGTCATCAAAGATGGAAAGGCTAACCTCTTGCTGGTCCCTTCTATAAATTTACAGGACCATGTTAATTTTAGCTGCATTTTTTTAGAAGCTATTTCCATATTCTTCTAGGTATTTTAGCTGTTTCTTTAACCTCTATCTGTTCAATGCAGCTAAGGAGAGAGAGAATAGCTGAAAGGATGAGGGCCCTGCAGGACTTGGTCCCCAACACAAACAAGGTAATGATGCATCACATTTTTTATTGACATTATAAGCCAAAGACTTGCAAGTTTCAATGCCTGCCATAGATGGAATTTTTAGAAAGTGGCCCAAGGCTATGATGTCCTGATAGCAGAGTTTTTGCATTGCTTTTCTAATTCTTTCAGCTAATGAACAGGAATATCTTCAGAGCTGATTATATACCAAGTTGCAACATTAATGTGCTGCTTGAAATAGCAAAAATACTTGCCCTTTGGGTCACTTCTGTGTGCCCTGTGATTATCCAATTATTTGAAAATTGTGTTTGATCTAGATAGAGTTTCACTCTTCTGATGCAAAAGAAGTCAAATTAAAAATTGATGTATTATTTTTGAACTATGCAGACAGATAGGGCAGCTATGCTAGATGAAATCCTTGATTATGTGAAGTTTCTTCGGCTTCAAGTAAAGGTATATATATGTTTTATCTGTGCTATTTCACTATTTCTTATAACAGCCCATCCATAACTAAGAGCTAATGTATATATATGTTTGACATGGGTAATTGTTCAACGATGTTAGGTTCTAAGTATGAGCAGGCTGGGTGGTGCTGGTGCAGTTGCGCAGCTGGTTGCTGATATTCCAATCTCAGTTAAGGTAACCTTCCTTTTCCAGATGTAAGGTAGCCTTCTGATGATTATGGACTGTTGCACCATTTTAAGATGGGTGGGCTAGTTATGAAAAATTTATGTATTTGTTGCTTATATAAAACATAACACATGATGACTATGTTTTAGAAGTCTTTTACTACTGTCAATGTTATGGTATGTGCAGATTATTTGCTCTTCTTACCTTCTTTCTGCCCTCTTGTTTGCTCTAGATGTCAATCTTCTTCTGTTGTGTAGTTTCTTTGCTCTTCTCATCTTTCTGCCTTCTTATTTTCTTTTTTGCTGTGCTTTCTTTTGTTTGATTATTTGTTTATATGTGTCAGCATACGTTGCTAGGGTTTTCTGACTGTCGGCAACAAGCATACTTTTTTTTGCACTAACAAGTACTCTATATTTACTAATGAGTTGACTAGTTCAAATATTTAGCTATATTTTGTAGATCTACCAAGGAAATACCTATCTCATTATATTATTAGATGCACCTCTTGTCATCAACCAAACTTGAAAGTAGCCATTCAACAATTTTGCACCTTCAAAGCATGGATTACTTAACACTGGAAAATACTAAATGATACTACAATACACCATGACAGTAATTCTTTCTTGAATAATCATGTTTTGTCTTGTGCCAGTTTGCATGCCCTTATCTGTCAATCACACAATATCGTTGATCTTTAAACTAAATGTTGCTTGAATGGCATCAGGGGGAGGCAAGTGACAGTGGGAGCAAACAACAGATTTGGGAAAAGTGGTCAACTGATGGCACAGAAAAGCAGGTAGCGAAGCTGATGGAAGAAGACATCGGAGCAGCAATGCAATTCCTCCAATCCAAAGCACTATGCATGATGCCAATCTCTCTTGCAATGGCGATCTATGACACACAGCATTCGCAGGACGGACACTCGGTGAAGCCTGAACCCAACACTCCTTCATAGTATAGTAACAACAACACTAGCATGCACACCTACTACTACTAGGCGTCGACCTATCCAAAGTGTAGGATATACTGGACATTTTGATTTGCTAACTGGAAAAGGCCTAAGGATCCTCTCCTCTCAAAGTAGTACCCATGGTATATGATGTCGCCTCCTCCTCTTTTCTTCTTTTCTTCAAAGGTGCTTTGATTGCAAAGATATGGTAAGCGATGTTCTCATGCTCCTACATCTTTCAATGCCCCTATTGAGTGTTAGTGATGGGTAGAGCTACCAAAGAGTCTGGCATGCTCTCATATCGTTTCCTTTTGGGTCTGTAGTGCACTAGCCATACACTTTGTGGTGGGGTCGGTCAGTCTTTTGGTAGTGGACGTTTGGACTAATGAAAAGAGGCTGATGTATGTGTGTAAGTCTGCACAAATGGTTGACACAATTTAAAAGAATGTTCAGATGGAAGATGATGTTGACGGTGAATGGTGGTGCTATTTCTTGTCTATTTTTCCAAAGCGGCAACGGATGTTTTAGTGTATTAATCTGGTTGCTAGTGGGAGCGTGCTCCTTATGTGCTTTACTTTTCTGTCTGCAAGTCATAGTCTTGATAAGAACCTGCCCTCTTAAAGTTTTAGCTCCTCTTGTATTATTGGTTCACTCATGAAACTTATATCATCTGTGCTGACTTAACATGTGTTAAGGATTTGTACTGCCATCTTTGTTGTGGATTACAGCTGTTCTTGCACTGTACATTGCCGGCGATCACACGGAATTTCCAGGGTTTCTCTTTTGAGTTTACTTGCCACTGTGGTCGTCACCAATCATGGATATTTGAATGTCGATGGATGTTTCCGGGTTATTGACTTACTGTTGAGTACCATGTCAGGATTCCACTGCTGGATAGATCATATAGATCATAAGCAAGTCATGAAGGACTGTTTAAATATGTTGCCCCGCTTTTTTCCTAATACCTTGAGCCTTACTTTACAAAAGACCTGAATTGTTTGGCGCAATTATTTGTACTACTTGTATTTCCATTGAAAAAAGAATTGTATCCAGTGTATATTCTACTTGTCTGAGACAAATGAAAAATACTGGCACCTTTCTTTGTACCTTTCCAGATTACTATTGCATATTTTGCCGCCATTTGCGCATGCAAACTTCTTTTGAATTATGTTGGAGAAAGATAACACTATAACCTGGCTCTAGTGCTGATGGTGGTCCAGAACACCAGATGTTAAATTCCATTGTTTGATCCAGTGTGCTGGTGCTGTATTAATCTTTCTGACATATGCACTTTGTGTTTAACAAGACAACAATATCATGTGTTTAAATACTTTGGTAATCATGCTCAGCTTTTTGCCCCCCTTTGTTGTAGAAAAGCTCAAATTGGGTGCTTTAATTTGGTGAGCAATGGTTGTTGTTAGTGGTGGTGCTATGTTATACTATAACACTAATGAGATGTGCCTGGAAAGGTTGTTGATTGATTTGGCATTGCTTTGAACTTGAACCTCCTATCAGTCAGCTTAAAGCTTCTTTTTTCTGTACATTCTGAATCCTTCAAGAATTGTATGGACAATGTGATGTGCAGATTTTTCTTTTTCATTCTATATAAACAATTTGACAATTACAGGACCAAGGTTGACCGGCTTGTCAGTGAAACTACAAATGTCAATTATAATATTCATGAAAAAAGGTTTGAAACCAGTAACCAGAGCTTGACATGCATGTTACCCCACCTAACATCGATTGTGTGGTATAATAATACTATAATTCAGATACGAAACTCAAAAGAATTTGTAGGATTTTTGCAGAAATTGGTTGAAGTTCCGCAGGGAACAGAAAAGGATATCCCCTGTTTGCCCTAAAGGTAACTCCTGGCGAGCTCTCATGATGTTCAATTGTTCATGGTGATTGCCGTGTGTTGCTTGCGTCATCTTGCAGCTTGTGCTTCTCGCACCCTGACGTCATCTTTTGGATTAATATCGCCATGCAAACTAAGAGTGCCAAAGAACAGTTTCAAATGTGCCTGAATACTGATGTATATATATGTTTCCTGTTCACCTTGTTTGAATACTTACGTAGTGACGTATATATGCTTCTTTTTCACCTTGTCAGAGACAGTGGCGAAGCCAGAAACAATTGTAGGCTTCCCCCACCCAAAAAAAATGCATTTCGGAGTTCAATGAAAAATAAAGGTTGTGTTGCTCCGAAGCATAGGAGTTGGGCATGTAATTACCTGACGAAATTACCATGGGCTTCACTCAAATCTTCAGATCAGAAGTATGTTTAGAAAATGAACTTGAGATCACATCACACCTTAATCTGCGGTTTGCAGTTTGTGCTCCGCCTTGATACCCACAGCTCCGTTAGATTTCCTCCAGTTTTACCACACCACCGTCACTTTAGATGGTAATTAACACCACAAGATGGATATATTTAAGTACAAATAAGGAACATCGACGGATTTGCACCCCCGATTTGGATTCCGAGATTAATTTCGATCGATGCTTATAGCCTTATATAATAAGCAGGGGGCGTCATGTCGATCGGTAACACGGGATCTCTCCTCCTCGCTCGTCCAGCCAGCTACTAGCTAGCGACATGGCCGGACGCCGCTGCCGTCATCGTTGCTCCCGCCGGCGATCACCATGGACGCCGGTAACGACGGCCGTTGCGGTGACTGTGAGGCTGTGTTTTTTGAGATGTTTGAAACGGCTAATAAGTTGTACGTAAAACGAGAAACATGATTAATATATAATTAATCAAGTATTAATATATAAAAATTTGATGAATATATTTATTAGATTTTTAAAAATAACTTATATATAAAATGTTTTTATGTAAAATATATCGTTTAACAGTTTGAAAAACGTGTTAACACAAAACGAGGAGCAGCTAAGCTACAATAGCTAAAAAGAACACAACCTGGGGCAGTCTGCTACCCATGTCCCGTGACGACGCCATGGATGCATTTCTTTCGGATGCATTTCTTTCGGGTACATTGTTTTTTCTTTTTTTTTTTGCATAGGCCTCTACAGCCTTATCAAATTACTTACATAATGCTTTGAAAATTTTACTAGCGTTTCACTCAAAAAAGTTCTTTTGACTGGCATTGTTCTAGTTTGACCGTGTTATCTTTTAAAACGTTTGGTTATGATGAACGGGATTTATATGTTTATATTTTTTTTATTATAAGGTATATTTTTTTCGTTGGTATAACAATTGCTTTAACATATTGTCTATGTGATACAAAAGTGTCGTCATAAGTACTTCTGAATACGAAATAATAACATTGGTTGTATGTCATAAAAATTATATCCTAAATGGAGTAAATATTGGTCAAAATTTCATCCTAACAAAACAAAATATGGCACATGTTTTTTTGTAGGGAGTGAATAATATCTTGTACATGAACATGCTCATGCACACTGGCCACCGACGAGTTAACTACTACTACTTGCTTTTTTTATATATGTCATCGTAAACGATCATACATCTTATTTAAAAATTTAATGTCAATATATAAAAATATAAGTTAAGGCTTAAGTTTATTTGATAATAAATAAGTCATAACAAACTAATTTTGAATAAGATGAATAGTCAAACATCGTTAAAAATCAATGACATCATATTTTAAAATGCGAGGGAGTAATAATTGGATTAATCAGATTAGATTATATTGGTGTGATGCATTGTGCTCAGCAAGTTTTGCTCTCTTGGCATGCCCTGTCCATCGTCGTCTTCCTCGCGATGGAGGCCGGCGTGGCCGTGTGGATCGTCAAGGTTAAAAACCGCGGCGGCCGAGATGCGCGCTACCTACCTTATTACAGCGTCCCAATGGTGCTGGCGCCTTTGACGATCCCAATATTTGTGTTTAGTTGCTGCAAGCTCAAAAACGCAGTCAGGAGGAGCAGCAGTACAGTTTAATTAGCTAGCTTCGTCGTGATTCCAAGGAGATAATATCTAGACGTTTCTGCTTAGTGCACGTTTGGTTAATTAGTTTTCTCATCAGTTAATTTCTTACAAGTTTTGTCGTCGGTTGAAATTTTCTGTTTCAGAAATTCTATCAATTATTGAGAAAGTTACGTCAATTCAGTCGCAAACAGACACTGCTACAGAAAAATCTATAGCTTTTTCTGTACGGGGCTCCCGATAAATTCCAGACAGGTCGTAAGTGACGTCACCTGAAAAAACCGGTCCGTCGAGGCTCAGTCATCGCCCGCACGGGATAATCTATTATCCCGTGCGGGCGTCTTAACACGACCACACGCGATAATCTTCATTATCGCGTGCGGGCCACTTAACGCAACCGTGCACGATGATGCATGCCATATATTGCCCAAAAAATATCTTTTCGTGCGGTTCGCTTAAGCCGACCGCACGGATAAATATCTTTCCGTGCGTTCCGCTTAAGTCGCCCGCACGCAAAGATATTTTTGCGTGCGGTCGGCTTAAGCCATCGCACGCGATGGCCGCCCCCTATAACTATATAAGGTATAGGCGGGCTCTGAAAATTTCTAAGTCTCGGAGAAATTTTCTAAACCCACCGCCAGGCTACCAAAATCCTACATCGCCGCCTCCTCGCCGACCGTTGCCGCCTCCTCTCCTCCTCGCCGACCGCCGCCGCCTCCTCTCCTCGCCGTCTTCGGCCCCCTCCTCGCCCTCGCTGCCGACCGCCTACTCCCCCTCGCCTCCAAGTCCTCCACGCCGCCGCCTCCTCCATGCCATTGTCGCCGCCTCCCTACCACCAGCCTCCCTGACGCCGCCTCCTCCAAGTCCTCCACGCCGCCGCTGCCGGTGGTAAGTATTTCTTTTTTTTAATTGTTCAATTTGTGAGATGACCAAAAATTGTGAAAATTGTTTAATATGAATTTTGGGACTTAGATGATATTTCAATTTTGTGAGATGACCAATTTGTGAAATTTGTGAGATGTGAATTTATATGTGAAAATGTAGATGCAATTTTTTTATATATCAATTTTGTGAATTTTGGGACTTAGGATATGTGGTATATATGTAAAATTTGTGATGTGCGAGATATTAGATGATATGCGAAAATATAGATGCAATTTTTTATATGTCAACTTTAGAAACATTTGAGCAACAATTATTATAATATAAATAATTGACCGTGTCTTATATTATGGGATGGAGGGAGTATGTGATATGTCAATGCAAAATTGCTATGTGTCGTGACATTGAGCATGTGACCACGTCTCTCCAACAGAACACCGAGAAGGAGAAGACAAGGGAGTTCGTCGCCAATAGATTAAAAAAGATCTATTTGTGAGGGAGACAAAACTTGTAATATTTGTTACACTAACAATGTAGCTACTTTCATATGTGTACACGTACGTATGCTATTTAATTATATATATCGATGTTTTATATGGTTTAACTTGTGATATCTTCATTATAAAATTCAATCGTGTTTATAATTGAGCGTGAATAACTGCGACTACATTTTGCTACTGTACCATTAAAAAAGTACAAGTGCGTAGATCTTCTCAAACGGCTAGCATGTGCTAGGACACCTACAAGAATCTATTATCCCGTGTGGTTGGTATAAATAAACCGCACGAGATAATCAATTATCCCGTGCGGTCCACTTAACACGACCGCACGGGAAGATGAATTTTTCCATGCGGTTGGACCGCCCGCACGCGAAAATATTTATTTTTCCAGACACTGGGTGCAGACGGACAAGACCTCCGCATGAAAAAACCTTTTTTGACTACACAGAAAAATCCTTTTCATACTAGTGAGATGCTGTTATTCCTCAAAACATTGAAATACGCCAGAAACATTGATTTGTGGTTGTGGCAAAAACAATACTAGAGGCTGATCTCGATCCCCTAAATATAATTGTGGTGGAACTGTAACTTTCATAAATATTTGTAGGGCATTGTAACTTCCATAAATATAATGTGTTAACCACTAGGAAATAAATGGTGTGTGCAGAAAACAACTCTAAAGATGTAAGTTGAGGCTTAACCCATCAAAATAAACGGGTTCTTTTTTGTAACAAAAAAACTCTATCAAATTAAACAGGATAGACATCTCGAAGGTATATTTAGGTGGTGTTTGAAAGTCCTGAAGATAAAGATAAAGATGAAGATAAAGTGTTTCACGCAAAACGAGGTGACAATAACGTGCGATTAATTGAGTTTTAATTATTACAAACTTAAAAAATGGATTAATCTAACATTTTAGAGCAACTTTCATATTAAAAATTTTCGCACGAAACGTACCGTTTGGGAGTTTGAAAAGCGTGCCACGAAAGTTTATTTTTTATCTGCACTGTTTCAGAAGAAACGAACAGGGCCTAAAGGTCGAGAAAAGGCCTTGGAAACCGGTCCTTGTCCGTACTTTTAAGGAACATATGGTGATGATTTGAGCCTGGCTGTTAAAATTGGAGGACTTGACTTACCACCGTGGTACAAATATGTCACATTCTTTGGCGCTAACTATTTATACCGCTACTCCCTTTTCCCAAAATATAAAATATCTCTGTTACTCCTTTCGTTTCAAAATATAAGAGATTAGACATGCTTCATATTCAAATTCGTAGTGCTAGCATATGTCACATCCAATCAAAATCTTTTATATTTTGAGATGGGGAGTAGAACAGTTTGCAGCCAAAAACAATGCGGCTGAGTATGCTACCAGCCACAGTTATCTGAATGATGTACAGGAGCACAATGTAAGGATATCTTCTATAATTTCAAACTAATTGGTTTCGATCTGAATATTTGCCCTCAATTTGAATCTTTTATGTTCGGAGTACAGTATTTAAGATTGGCATATTTCATGCTGAGTATGTTGTGCACGAATAATATTTTGGGTCAGTGAGTTGAGGAAAACAAATTCCATCCCTTGCACTTGATATTCTTCATGTCCAATTGCAGGTTGTCACACATGGCAGATGGCACAACGAAAACCTAAAGCACATGTGAATGCCGACTGCCCAGGAATTTGGCTAATTCTCTTCTTAACTTCAAATGAAATGGCCTTTTTCTTACTGTAGGAGTTACTACTCAAAATAATCTTCACTTTTAGAGTAACGGTTAGAGTATTAGTCAGACTTTGTCTAAACTCACGGCTAAATTTTTATCAATTGGCTCTGTTCTTAATTTCCCGTCAACTTATGCTATTGTTACCATAAACATGGATGTTATTTGAGTGATTTTACAGTATCATATTTTCTAATATAAAATCTGATATCAACTCACACGTATTGTAAAATATCTCATGTTATTTTTGCTTTCCCTGTGTGAACTCTCAGTTCATGGGACTTGTGTGGAGGAGCAGGAATCAGTTCCTTTCTACAGAACTTCATGACATGTAAACATGAGTGATTATCATGATGTTTCTTTGATGTCTGATTCATACTTATATTTGGTAAAATTTAATAATTTGACACTCTCTTTGTTGCCACTTTGATTATATTGACACTATTGCCAATGACAGTGGGCTAGGATGTCAAATAATTGAAGCCCTATTTGTAGAGTGTCGAAAAATCAAATCTCTTCTTATATTTGTGAAATTATTTTAGAAATAATATAATTTTAACGAAAAATTACAAAAATAAAGGTTGGTTGGTTGAAATCATAAATTTAGCACTCCATCAAACGGAAGTTGTTCGATAGGGTATGCACCATAATTTTTCCCTTTTAAAGCTTATGTTGCATGTGCAATTGTGCATGGTCTGCTTTTGCATGTAGGTGAGCAGACCTATCAAACACCCAAAGTTCGATAGGCCACCCTGCATGCATGCATGCACCTTTTTTTTTATCAGGCCAAGGCCTGTTGAATAATCGTGGTTCGACAATGGTTATTCAATATATACCATGTCAAAATTTGATTGTTCGACATGATACTAAACTTACGATTTTAGCCAACTGACATATATTTTTGTAATTTTTCATTAAAATATTATTATTAGAAAAACCTCATATTGTGAACATAATGAAATGAAGTCTCCATCAGAACATCATGTACGCTCTTCGTTCTAACTTCTAATGTTCAAAATATGTCATAGCAATTTCTTCACCTATTCCCTCATCTCAAACAATTATAGTCATCTCTTATTTAATTTCTCCACCTACTTTCTTAATCACCATACAAAACTAAAAAACCTTATATGTTAGGAAAATGGGATAATTAATAGCAGCAACATGATGTGACGTAAATTGCACCACTGAGGAAGCTGTGATCAAATCAGGATGGACCCAGATGTTGTATATGCAAAATGTGAAGGGGTAAAAAAAATTTGCAGCCAAAAGCTTAATAGTTAGCATGTATATCACATAGTGCTAATGGTATAATATATAGCATACATATTATGTGTTTAATACGACACCTTTTTTTCATACACCTACACATTACATACTATATATATATATATACCTTTTTTTATAAAAAATCTTGGGTATTCATATCAATATCCATGAATTGAGTTGGGCCCGCCCCTGGATCAAACGTTTTATTCACGCATATGTGGAATGTGGTTGACACTTACGAAAAATTTGTAAGTGATGCATTAACTAGTAAGTTTATTTTTTTCGAGTATGATGCACGAGCTCATGCTAGCACACTACGCTCACATTCCACACACATTCATGCGGGTGCGTGATATCGCTTGTCTACAACTTAGAAAGGCTAGACCACATTTTAGTATCATTTTGGAATGCTAGGGATAAAAGCAACTAACTAAAAGTAATACCGAGCTGATCGATTCATGTAATAACACCACTTGACACCCATTCGTTAGTCACGAAACAATGCAAATGAAAGCCAATCAGCAGGGGTTAAGAATGTGAAGCCATACATGCATGCACAGGGCCAATTGTCCACACAACGAACATTTTAATACCAAAGGGACTAAAATACCAAATAGTTAATACACCAATAGTTGTTCATGGATCATCCTAGTGGTGTTTCCAGGATCACAAAGCATATTTTCTACAAATGTTCAGGCATCATATATTTATTTACATTCATAGATTTTTGGTTTTTTACATAGCCAAGATTATTTGCTTAAACCTTTTGTCTTACTATGTCCTGTACTCTTCTCATCCACATCCATAAAAGAAAACAGACTTCTCATCCACATCCATAAAAGAAAATAGAAAGGCTCACAAGGTCTTCTATTCCTGATCACAAATCCTAATTAAGGGGATATATAAGGAGATCTTGTTGCATATTGATACGAACTCAATAGAATAAGTACCAATAGATACAATAGGAAAACATTGCTCACTTTAAGATATGTATTTATACTTCACAAAATTTTCATCATCAATATGAACTACATCTCCACCTTGAACCCAAAATAGATGCAGCTCTCTTAGTGACAAAGTATTATGCTTCTCAGTGTATGATTCTTGCCATGGTAGGCCTACATATATATAGAATAGCAATTATGACATCTTATTTTAAAAACCAAACAATTTAATAAAGAGTGATCTTCGATAAATAACAATTAAGAAAGGAACTTACTAAATTCCATGCAATGGAGGTTAGCAAAGTGAAGCCCAGTGGGGCACATGTCCCCTTCCCTGCGGATAGAAAATTGGAGGGGCATGTGCCCCCCAAACCCCAAAAAAGACTATATTGAGTATTTTAAAGGTTTTTAGAACAATGGAGTAGCTATAATGATAGTGGTGGGCTACCTGTGAGCTTGTTGTAAGGGTCTAGCTAGTCAGGTTGATTCAAAAAGAGAGATCCAAAAGAGAAAGAGAGGTAGTGTATATACTAGTCTAGTTCATTATTTAAGAGAATATAATGGTTTATAACAGTATGGTATTTACAGTATTTGCCGAACATGACACTTTGTTTGCAAATCGTGAACTCTAGCAACCTGAAGAACACTATCTACCTAACTAAACATGAAACTTTTTTATTAGTATATACACTGGTTTTGACTCAAAACTTTACATAATAATTTAAACCTACTGTCAAAAGTGTGAATATGCAAAAGTGTGAATATTTTCTATGCAAATGAGTACATTTATCAAAGGATTTGATTTTATTTGTGTAGAATGTGTTAATGGACAGGGCTCACTGCTAGCATACACATCGCCTTTTACTACTAGACAAGACGTATGTCAGCATTGAACGAACCTTCCAACTGTCCAAAACTGCTTCGTGCTCATATATGAAAATTTAGGATTTAGATATAGTGCAATCCCTAGTGTGACGGCAACATAAACACACCAGGGTTGTTTGATGCTAATCTAAATGTACAAATTTTATGTGGTACTATTTATTCAGGGAAAGAATTGTTGAGTTATTGTAGCAAGAAAATGATAGTGATAGATATTAGCCTTTCATTGGAAAAATAGATGGCTGAGATTGAGTACAATCCTTAACTTGGTGTTAACAAATTTTGGCCTTCCAACTGCCCAAAATTTGCTAGGCTTTCCGAGTTAGTTTCAACTGTGCCGTGAGCGTTGGGACGAGCGACCACAACGCCGGACGGCTGCCATAGCTAGCTCCGACGATCATCATGGACACCGTAATCAACTTCAGCGAAGACGACGGCCGGCTGTCAGCACGAGCCACCTTCCAGTGACTCTTACCCCTGTCCTATAAGACCATGGCGACACTTTGGAAGGTGGATGTATGCATTCTCTCCTGGTAAATCCATCTTGCTCTACCACAATCAATTTGGTTTTGAACCAGAATCCCAAAGTTTATTTGTTCTTAGGGATAGTATAAAAAGATTGTAAGATCAGGTTTGCTTGTATTGAAGGCTATGGAATATCCATACAGTTAGAAAGACTTTATATAATTAAATTACTAGTTGTATTGTACATCTACACCAACACACTCGTACACGAGTTCGCTGATGCTCAGCATGCTTGTACACTCCGGCGTCAAAGAAAAATCAAGCGACAATTAGGTTTAGATAGACAGGATAAATATGAAGTCTAGAGCCCGTAAAATAAGAAAGTAATTGGCGTATAATTAATTGAGTTTTAATTATCATAAACTTAAAAATAAATTTATTTATAATTTAAAATAATTTTTATATAATTTTTTTACGAGAAAGACATTGTTTAGTCGTTTGAAAAGTGTGCTAACAAAAACCAAATAAAATCTACATCTTAATCGATGACGTGGCCTACTGAAGAGCCATGAGGCGAACTTGTCCGGACCCACGTGTCGGTGTGCCAAGGGTGAGGCTCCTCCGACGTACGTCAGAGAGACGTGGGCCATTAACGCATGGGCCCATGATGGTGGGTCCCACCTGTCAGGGACCTACGTTCGTCTGACTCTACGTCAAAGAAGCTGCTTCCGTGTGCCACTCCGATCTCATGAACCGCCCACGCCAACCTCCGGCGCCGCCGTCCGTCGGGTCTCCAACTCTCCATAGGCGTCCACGGTCCACCGCGAGCCTCCCTCGCACCGCTCTCCTTTCTCCTCGCCGTTGCGTTCTGTGACGCGCAAGCACACGGCTGGTCCTCTCCCTCTTCTTCTTCTCTCCCCAGTGTCGTCGGTGCCGATGGGGATGGCGACGCGCGCGGCGGCACAGCGAACTGCAGCTCTGACTGATCCAGGCACAGAACGCCGGACGACATGATCCCCGTGAAGCTTGGTACTTTTGATCTGAATATTTTGCGCTCAACTGAATATTTTGTGTTCATGGTATTCCTGAACCGCTCCATTTTTGGCACATCCATGCAGAGTTTGTTGTGCGCGAATAGTAGTAGTATTTTGGGTCACATGGTAGATGGTAGATGCATATGTGAATGGATACATGGTAGATGCACAACGCAAACCAGAAGCATATGTGAATGGATATTGCCTGGAATTTGGGTAATTCTCTTCTTCTTAACTTGAAATTAAAATTGCTATTGAGAGATTGTTTTTGTGCATCCCTTACCTTGCTACTAGCTTTTTTGTCGCACTAGTTTACGGGCCAAAATAATCTTCATTTTGATGGGAACAATTGTAGTCTACTTCCTCCAGTATGTTTATTTTGGGACAGAATGAGTATATTTTTATTATCTGAACATGAACTTTATCATTTCCCTTCAACTTATGTTATTGTTAACGCAACAAGCAAGGCATTTTAATTTGCTTTGCCTGGTGAACTCAGTTCATGGGCCTTGTGATTGTGAGGAAGCATCACGGAACAGGAATCAGTTCCCTACACCATAACTCCATGACCTGTAAACCATACATGATTATCGTGCTGTCCCTTGATGTCCGATTCACACTTACATTTGTGGGTCTAATGACACAGATCGTCTCTATCAAGAAAAGCATTGCAAGTTTGCAACAGCACCAGTAACATGGAGACATTTTCACCTTCACATTGCCATCATCTGTACTGCTACCCTGCATTCTTTTTTCAGAGATTAACATCACCATTATCGTTTTGCTTCCCTCAGTGCTGATCAGATCACATGGCTTCTAACTCCTAACCTCTGGATCTCTGATCATATGATGACAGGTGGTCGGCTGTCGTTATTTTCAGTACATTTCCTCACTGTTGCAGCAGCTGATGATGCTGATGCAGGCCATGGCTCGGGCAGCGTGATATTCTGGCTGCAGGAGAATTCCTGGAAGGTGGGGGCACCAGCCAGCCATGCATACGCATCATCTTGTCCTCTGAATCATCATCATCAGCTGTGATATGTAAGTACTAGTATTTTTGACAGAATTTCTGTGTCCTTGTCCTTCTCTTGCTGGTGCAGACTGCATATGGTGTGCCATGAACTGCTCCCCTGAGGAAGCAGCAAGGCAGCATGCGTGGCTTTCTGTGCGTTTGGATTCTTCTATGGAGTTTTTGTTTATTTTTTTCGAGGTGATTCTTCCATGGAGTTTGTGCTGATTCATCCGTGCATCTGTATCTGCTTGGCAGTGGGCAGGCAGCCAGGCAAGAGCCTTATCTTCTTCAGAGTTTGAACCAAAGGCCTGCAGGTTAAGCACTTGATTGGTCTTTAAGGCATAAATCTTGCTGAAATTAATTTACTTCTTTGATTTGATCCGCAATATAATGAAATTGTTTTTGTGTGTGTTCATTCAGATCAGGTATATAGCCTTGAGATGCCTTTGATCTTATTCAGATCTGAATAAGGAAGTAACCCCTGATCTGACAAATACTGGCTTGGTACTGTATTTATGATATGAACACAGAGAAACAGGGAATCTTTGTTGTAGAGAAATGACCAAGCTTAAGTCAAATTTCTCCCTTTTTTTCATATTTTCCAGCCTTCTCTCATACAAAACTCAAACTGAAAAAAAAGAGCCTAATTAAAAGACTATATACACAGTTCATACATCTTGCCCCTCTTGGATTCAGAAACACTGAAACAGGCAGTGCCCAAACTCTCTCTGTACAGCAACGAAGAGCACAAGCCATCAGGGCTCTTCTAGTCCTCTGCTCCCTTCTTGATCCCATTCATCTCATGCCATGTGATCCACGATCTCTGATTCATCATCCATTTTCTCATCATCTCATGTGGTGTCTTAGGCCTGTGATTGCCTCCTTGATCATCCATCAGATCAGACAATCACCTGGCTTCAGAGCCCTTCATGATCCTCAGCTTCTTGCAGGAAGAGATGAACATTCTGCAAAAGAAACAGAGCAACCTATAGTTAGATACAGATCTGAAGAAACTGATAACATTGTTATCTGAATATTTCTGAATATGTGATGATGATGGCACTTACTCCCAGGGCACATCTCCGACGAGCATGAGGTCACCGTCCTTGTCCTCGTAAGCAATGGCGAACTGGCCATCGCTGCATCCGTCAGAGGTGGCAGAGAAGCACTTGGTGAAGAGCAGATCCAGTGCCTCCCTCAGCTCCCTGTAGCCCTTGCACATCTTGAGATCAACCTTCCTCAGGTATGGTGCCCCATCCATGCTCACCTTCACATACAGCCCTCCTCCCTGCTGCTGCTTCTGTTTCTCATCACCACCCTTCTTGGTTGCAGCGGCGGCGGCCTGATGGAAGGTGTTCCTCCGGTATGCCCTCACTGGTGGCCACCCTACCACCTGTGCCCTGAACCATGAAAAGAATTCACCATGGTCAGTTATGTGTTTGTGCAGGGGCCATGAGGGGGTTGAGAGGGCGTTGAGCTTACTTGGCCGGTGCGGCGGTGTCGTCGTGCTCGTCGCCGGCGGTGGCAGAAGGGCCGGTGCCGGAGGCCACGCTGTCCGTGCTCTCCAGTGACCGCTTCACCCCGACAGACTTCTTCCCCGCCGGGTCGGCGCCGCCGGTGGTGGTGATGCTACTGCCGGGCGGACCGAGGCGGAGCTCGGTGGCGCAGAGGTTGTCGGCGTCGGTCTCCGCGGCGGAGGCGAGGCAGCTGGTGCTCCTGAGAGAAGAAGAAGACGCCATGGCTAGGCAGCTAGCTTAGCTACTGTTTTCTTGAGAGAGAGGAGGAAATATGGGAGAGGAATTCGGAGAAGAAGATGAGATGAGGACGAGGGGGAGAGGGAGGGATTGGTTTTAAATGGTGGCGCGCAGGCACATGTCGCGCGGTCGGGGAGGGCGGGTGGGGCCCACGGGCCGACAGGTGGGACCCATGGGCCGACAGGTGGGCCCCGCCGGCTTTGGACGGGATGGGGTGGTGGGATTCCCTGCCGGGTCGGGTTGGTTGGCCGGTTGGCTCGCGCCATGTGACCGACAGGTGGGCCCGCGCGTCACGCGTGCGGTCGGGGCCCCGCCGCCCAATGGGCGGAGCACACGTGGCGGCGGTGGGTGCGGCTCGCGCGTGCGGGTTCGCGACGCTGTCTTTTAATTATATTTTTTTGGAGAAATTTTTTATTTTGTTTTTTAAAAAAATCGTTTTGATTTAAGTTGCGATGGTGTGTTAGTGCCGTGCTTTGTGTTAATTTTAATCAGAGTTTAGTCAAATGATGTGGACAGGGAATCGACACGGGAAATACAGTTAGATGCTTGGAGTTTCCCTGTATGCCTACATGTGGCTCATTTAATAGTGGTTATTCGATTTTCTGATTGGACGCGGTGCTCATCATGGCAGACACAGTATGGGCTTGTTATTTTATTCTTCTACTTGATGATATATATACAGTATATAGCCAATTTTCAGTTAGATGCTGCTTCGGAGAACTGATGGCTACTTACAAGTTGATACTAATTCGTAATAGTATACTACTGTATGTAGAGAAGTCCATTTGTTATAGAAGGAAAATGTATCCTGACCTACTCAAATTATTTTGCTTGAGTATATAGCAAATAAAAATGTTTTTCAGCTTATTTTACCACCTAAAATACTCTAAAGCAGATTAATATGGCTATCAGTTACTTTAAAAATATTTAATTTGCACAGTAGAACACAATGCATTAGTCTTAAAAATACTTTATTAAAATTATTTTTTATTCATTTTTTAATGTATTATAATATGAAATCATAGTTAAAATAAGTTTTGAAGATTTCAAAACGTTAAGAATTATAAGATTAGAGAGAATATGTCTTTTTTCTCTCTCTTTATGAAAGCATGTCCAAATTCCATACAAAATAAATACGTCAAGAATCTTTTCCAAAATTTTCCATGGTAGTTTGTGTGCTTAATTCTGTCTTACATGTTTCAAATAAATTGTTGAAACTAGTTGCTCAAAATTTTAAAAAAGGAAGACATAAGTCTAATGCTATCTACATTAAGGCTGTGTTTTTCTCCCTCCTTCCATACCTCATCTTTTTCGTTTTTCGTACGCACGCTTTTCAAACTACTAAACGATATATTTTTTGCAAAAGTTTTCTATAGAAAAATTACTTTAAAAAATCATGATTATCTATTTTTTAAGTTTTTTAGGCTAATACTTAATTAACCACATGTTAATATGCAACCCCTTTTTCATGCGGGGATAACTCCACCTCCCAACACAGCCTAACAAAATTTCAGCTTCAGTAAAACTTATATAAAGAGGAAAAAACAAAAAGGAACATCATTATTAAGTAACGTAAGGCTTCTTCAGTAGTTTAAAGGGTTAAATGCTCCAACAAAATATTTTAATAGTAGAATAGGCTTTTCTCCGTTACAATTCCTCTACAACATTATGCAACTTTGGACTCATGCCACACACATCCTTCGCACGCACGGAATATATTGGTCGTGTTCATCACTGCCCTTTGGCCTTTGCGTGTGCACATGCACGTTTCCAACCATTCTGGTACACCCATCATCAAATCCATGCATAATGATCATTCCCCCCGCAAATTGTGTTCGTCTCTTTTCTTTTGTACTAGTAGAAGTTTTAGCAAACATCGATCATTTAGTTAGTAGTTTAATTTTGTGTATACAAAAGGCTAGCCGAAAGGAACCTACTGACGATTAGAACAAATCGCTAGTTGATTGCATATACAAACTTTATAAAGAGCACGAGCGAAAAATGTAGCTGGTGATTAAATTTATCTTATAGTTACACAAATATCCAAAGACAACATCATTAGTCGATCTACTACTGTCTCTACATACACATTACACGATCGATAATTTTCCCCTTCTTTTAAGGGGAGAGCACCTTTTTTCGATTAGGACAACAAACAAATTAATTAACTACCTTTTTCGTTCTAAAATAAAATACAAGTGCTTCTAAAATTTTATATGAAAATTAAGAAAAGAGAGTAAATAATAAATTATCATGTTTTGGTTAAGATGAGAGTGGAAACAAAAGATAGTTATGGTCATTTAAGATGATGCAGAAAAGTCGCTATATTTTATAATAAATTTTAAGCGCTAAAAATTACTACTAAAATTATTTTAGGTTGAATGAGAGGTAATTAATCGATCAATTAGGGTTAAGTTAAGCATGCATACTTACAAACGCGAAGAATAATAGTTTGTCCCCTCTTGCGCAGAGAGAACAAAAATAAGCACACGTACACCTAGCTTTTAATTATACGTACGTGAGAGCTAAGCATGCATGAATGTGCGTAGCTGTCAGTGACACATATCGTCCAAATTAGCATTCGATGGATGGGAGAGACGAAGAAAAATCAACGGGAATTAATGGCCGGTAGCTAAGGGGGATAGATGATGATGATCAGGGTGGCTAATTAGGTCGGGGCTTTTGGTAGCCGTCTCGCTGTCACGGGCATATATGGATACATAAACCTGGCTGTGCTGTGACACTGCTGTGCCTCCTTTTTCCCAAAAGACAAGACATCATCATGCGTACATGCTGGCCGATCGACAAAAAAGCCAGATCGATTTTATAAAACCGTGAGTGAGTATACGTAGCTAGGTGTCTCTCAATGCTGCTAAATCAAGTAGGCTTTTTTATTTTTCTTCTATTTACTTTCTTTACTTTTTTTGTGAAACCAAAGTGTAGGTTTTTAGATAAAAACCTAGTAACCTCCGGCATCGAACCGCTTTTTTTTATATTCATGGTTTTTTATATTAAAAATTTATGAAATCAAGTCGATCGCTGTTAGATCCGGCCACCATGGACTTTAGCTTGGCTAGGTCCGTGGGCATAACGCCCAGAGGGGAGGAAGGAGAAGTCGAGGAAGAAGAAGACATCGTCATCGCTGCTATCGTCTTCGTCTTCTCTGCATGCCACCCTTCCATCTCTTCTTTAACCGTGGGACTATCACGAGCGGTAATACGAGAAAGCTGTTGGGATACGCATAGGCTACGATAGCATAAATGAAAATTTTTCTATTGCGCAAACCAAGAACCATGTAAGTACGAGATCATAGATCGTTACCACTTGACGTACTGTGCAGCGGAAGTAGGTGCTAAGAAGCCGAAGGAACGTTGGCGACGTAGCACGCGTTGATGTAGAGGAAGTAGTAGATCACAGCAGCCCGATCTTCTCCTCCTCGTGCGTACGCTCCGCCATGCTCTCACGCCGATCAGCACCGTAGACCAGCGACGCCTCTACCGGTATCCACACGTCCAGGGATGGAACACGTCGCACGGTCGTGCTAGCGCCCATGCGCGGCTAGGGTTTTGCTCGAAGGAAAGTGACGGCTAGGGTTTCTCTATATCCACAGTCTCATCACTTGAAGAATATATATATAGGATCCATAACTGGGCCTCCCAGATCCATAGGAGTACTACTCGGATCTCTATCCAAATTGAGCAAATATTGGATCTCCATCTAATCCCTTTATTCTGGCCCGTTAAGTGTGCGACCCTATAGGTTCATGTACACTCGGCTGTAACCCGAAAACTCCTTTTCGGTCCACGTGTCAATAGCGGCCCCTAGCAGAACATGTTGACCCACCGGGCATACATAAAGATCATATCGGCTGAACCTCTAGTGTATACTTGTATGAACCCCTTTGCCTCACGATATCGATTAAGCTCAAGACTAGATATGTGTCATCCTTTAATAGCTCAATCATTCACTTGATCCTGTAATAGATTATTTAACCTGCGATTGACTCCTCAGTCACTTTTGGTATGACCATGCACTTCCATAATCTATAACATCGAGGGCCCCAGAGATATCTCTCCAAGGGAGGGGCAAATCTCATTTTGATTATTCATGTCCCACTACATGTTTCATAACATACCCGAAGACTATTTTTATAACTACCCAGTTACGGAGTAGTGTTTAGCAGTCCCTAAGCAAGCTACTACACATGTTGGGAACCATGATAATCTCAGGTTTAAGGATTCTACACCAACACTAATATGAGACCACCGATGGCACATCACATATAGCTCTTGCAGTGTCTCATATTGGGTCTATCAAACAACATGTTCTTCAACATGTGTCCACATTATTAATTTGGTATCTTCATACCATGATCCATGAGACATGATCATTAATCAATGAATGCGCTGATCATTGAGCCATATTTGTTTCATATATGATATTTGATCAGGGATCCTTTAGAAATAGTAACATACAACATAAATAGTCTCATGAACAAATCACATATTCATTGATCAATAATAAGTTATCTATTTCAAGAAACAACGTATAACAAAGATGTAAACATAGTATGTGATATAATCATCTCTATAATTGTTTATAGGGCATATCACCAACAGGAGCAGTAGTGACAAGCACAACTAAGGCTGTGTTCGGCAGCCTGTTTTCCCGGCGCGCACAGTACTTTTTGCCCACGCACGTTTTTCAAACTACTACACGGTGCATTTTTTTGCAAAAAGTTTCTATACAAAAGTTGCTTAAAAAAATCAAATTAATCTATTTTTGAAAAAAAATTAGCTAATACTTAATTAATCACGCGCTAATGACCGCTTCGTTTTCCGTGTTTGCTGTGCGCGCGAGGAACTGAGGCTGTCGAACACAGCCTAAAGGATTGCGAATTGCGACGAGCCAATGACAAGATCAACGATTTTTTTTTTATTTTCTCGTTATTTTTCCTATTCTTTCCCTAAGGTAAAAATGCATGTCAAGGTGGATTAATTAAACAGTGAATGATACAACGCGTGGCAATTCATTGATTTTTTTTCTTGTGTTACTGATTGATGTCTTAAACATGCAATGGATTTTACTTTATCTGGTTAAATACTAGGCATGAATTGCAAAGGGATAATCTCACCCCTCAGATATGAACAAAATAAAATATTCAAACAAAATACTCATGGATCGCATTTGCACCGACCTATTAATAGCATTTAATAACTGATAGAATTAACCGAACAACTCCTTTTACATCTAACGGAGAACAGAGTATAGCTCAGCAAGCAGGGAGCTACCATAAGCAAGCTATTGGGTTGTGTTCGATCCCTCGAATACGGTTTTTTCACGACTTTCTTATGTATCAATAATATTGAGTTAGTACGACCAAGCAGTGCCGTAATGTATGTACGGCCATTTCTCGTTCGATTCCACGCACGTTTCATGGCGAACGTAACGAGCTTTTAAGTGCGGGAAGACACGTGTTACATTACAAACGGCACCATGCGTGCATGCCTCCTGATCCGGCCAGCCTGTCCTGGCCAGCCATAAACGGACTCCAGTGCTCCACACTTTGACTCCATCTCGTCGGCTCGGCGTGTCGCGTCGCTTGCCCCACTCACCCGACACACGGCGTACGACCCCCTGCCACGTACTCCTAGGTACGTTCGCGCGCGCCCACGGTTAAGGGCGCCTCCCTCCCGACACATACCACGTACGTTACCACATACCACTGTACGATCACCGCAACGTGGCCGCAGCCAATCGGATGGCGACGCGCTCCCGTGGCGCCGCCGGGGCCGCGTCGCGTGCGATGCCAATGCGTCATGCGTGTGCGTGCACGCGGATGCGTCCCCTGCCGGCTAAGAGCAAAGTATTACGATCGACGGCAAGCGGGCGGGGAGGGAGTCCACGTCACCAGAAAACTGCCACGTTAGGAAAGAGATTATGGAGCGAGCGCTATTCTCTTCGCCCGGCTGTAGCACACCACACGAGACCAAAACGCCGTCTTCCAGCCCGATGCGAGCGAGAAGCCGACGCTTCATCCTCCCGTCGCTCCCCTTGCCGATCCCGTGCTCCGCTTCCCCTTCCCAGCGCGAAATCGCCATGCTGTTCCCGCCAAATCAGTACCTCACGCGCCAAATTGATTCCTCACGCGCCAAATCGAAGGATTTAAGACGCAAATCTTCCCCAATCGCCACTTCCCCCAAACCCTAGCCGCCATACCCAGCAGCCATCACTTGGGCGAGATGAGTCGGAGGTGTAGGAGAACATCTGCACCAACGCCCATGGAGATTCCGCCGCCGGTAGCTCAGTCTGGTCAGCCCACAACGACTCCCGCTCCTCCCCCATCCATCCCTTCCATGTTCGGACCTGCTGTCCGGTGTCCGCCTCGCCCGTTGCCATCCATGCCTCCCTCCTCCGCACCATGCTGGCCAACCAGCGTACAGCAACTAGGCCTGGCAAGCTCGGGGCAACAACCTGCCATGGCAAGCTCGGCGGCTCAAGGCCCTTGGTGGGCACCTGCTGGCGTTGGCGCTTCATCATATCCTTGGTCTGCAGCTAATAATCTTGAGGAGTTCGATGTCCAACAATGGTATGTTTTTACTGTAGTGATGATGATTAATATTTCTGTGCAAGTATCTCATTTATCTATCTGTGAAATTTATGTGAGACTAATGCAGTATTTGTGATGCTTCTTATCTAGTTACACATGAATTTTGTTAACTGTAGATTTCTAGTTCTAAGTTGTTATTTATTTATATCTAGTTCTAGAATGTAAATTTTGATTTAGAGTACATTTTTTTGCCAGTGGATTAGATTCTCACCCTCCTGGTGGTTTCCTAAATATTCTAAAAAGCACACCAAAAGTTGGTGTGAGCAACGGGAGTTCATCACAAGCAATACATATTGATATTGATGATGATAACAATGACGGCTCTAGGACTGAAAGACGCTTGACATGGACAAAACCAGAGGATCTTTCATTGGTAATTTTTTTAATTAATTAATGGGCTCCATGAGTTACATTGCTAGCACATCAGTTAACTGACAATTTAACAATATTTTAGGTCAGTGCTTGGTTGCATAATTCAAATGATCCAATTCAAGCCAATTTTAAGAAGAATGATCAGTACTGGAAAGGTGTTGCTGATGTATTTAATAGAACCGTCCCAAAAAATAGGTTCAAGACAGCCAAGCAAATAAAGGATCACTTTGGACGAATGAAGAAAAGGGTTGCTTGGTTTTGTGGTAACTGGAAGGAGGCCAATGCTATGTGGGGTAGTGGTGAATCTGAAGAGGATGTAATCCAAAAGGCACTGCAAAGTTACGAAGAAGACCACAAAAAAGATGGGTCATTCATGTTTAGGCATTGTTGGGAAGTTCTTTCTAAGGAACCAAAATGGGAAGCCAATTTGGAACGCCTAGAAGACCTCGAGCCGGATAAAAGAAAGTTCTATGAAGAGGAAGATGTGGGGAAATGTTTCTCTGTAGATAATGATGCTGATGAGCGACCAATAGGAGGGAAGCAAGCTAAGGAGCAGCGCAAGAAAAAGAAAAAGGGCCAGCCCTGTATAATAGATCTTGAAGACGAGCTTAACAACTTTTAAGATGCTCAGAAAACAGCAAATGAAGGGCGCAAAGAGTTGTTAGAGACGCAAAGACGTGTGTCTAGTGAGAATCTTGAAGCTCGAAGGCTTGCACATCTTGCAGCAAAAGAGCACAAGGAGTCAGTCATGCATGAAACATATCGAGCACTATTGTTGAAAGAGACAACAAGTATGCCTGAAGATGTGAGATCTGAGCATGTGTTGGCGCTAAAGTGTTTGCGGGAGAAGCTATTTAATAAAAATGACTAAGGTACTGAAGCTTAGATTTTTTGGTTATATGAATGATCATAACTATGGTGTGAATGAATAATTGATGCCTTTCATGTCACCATGCAAGAAAGCATAGTTACTGTAAATCAAAGTAAATCAGGTATAAGTTACTGTATAAATTACTGCTCAAATGAATTGTTAGTCTATTTACTATACTGAAAATATGGACGTTATTGTATTCTGGTGCATTTAGTCCGGCCTTGCTGAAAATTAGGACCTAAATACAATGCAGTCAACAGTCCATGCATGAATGCTGAAGTTTAGTAGGACCTAATTACAATGCAGTCAATAATCAATGCATGAATGCTGAAATTTACTCTGCTGAAAATTAGGACCTAATTACAATGCAGTGCCGAACTACAGTGCAGATCAGAGCACTATATAATCCTCCCATACCCATCAGAACACTCTCATCTTCCTTCTCATGCTCTCTCATCTTCCTACTCAGCCGAAACCATGTCGGACTCATCTTCATACTCATATGATTCCGATGAACTAGCCCCTACCAAAATCATTGAAGAGTATGTTGGTGAGTAGAGCATCCTTGACTCCTTTGCTAGGAAGCTCGCAACGAAGATCAAGGCTGCCTTCTCGGCTGGAGTACCTCCGCGACGATATGGTCCTAGAAAGAGCATCCGGAGGGATCATGGAGGTGCCCACGAGCGTCTAGTAGAGGACTACTTTGCTGCAGAACCACTCTACCCCGAGAGTATGTTCCGTACTGGATTCCGTATGAATAGGCGTCTCTTCCTACGCATTGTGGAAGCTCTTGGCCAGTGGTCTCCCTATTTTACTTATAGGGAAGATTGTGCCGGTCGAATAGGGCTCTCTCCACTGCAGAAGTGTACAGCAGCCATGCGCATGTTGGCTTATGGCAGTCCTGCAGATGCTCTTGATGAGTACTTGAAGATTGGGAAGTCCACTGCATTAGTGTGCTTGGACAAATTTGCACAAGGGGTGATTGAGGTGTTTGGTGGCGAGTACTTGCGGCGCCCCACATGTGAGGATGTTGAGCGTACACTCCGAGTTAATGAGTCTCGTGGTTTCCCTGGAATGCTAGGTAGCATAGATTGCATGCATTGGCGCTGGGAGAAGTGTCCTTTAGCATGGAGGGGGTAATTCACCCGTGGCAATTATAGAGTTCCAACTATAATCCTAGAAGCTGTTGCTTCCCAGGACCTTCATATTTGGCATGCTTTCTTT
Organism: Oryza officinalis; assembly: GCA_008326285.1. Classification (NCBI taxonomy): domain Eukaryota; kingdom Viridiplantae; phylum Streptophyta; class Magnoliopsida; order Poales; family Poaceae; genus Oryza; species Oryza officinalis. The sequence goes on from BDMV01000007.1 coordinate 10,510,629, forward strand.
GGAGTCGCTGGGTCAAACAATGACCTTAATGTGCTCAACCAGTCCCCACTTTTTTTTGATGCCTTAAAAGGAGAAGCCCCTCAAGTTCAGTTTTCAGTCAATGGTAATGACTATAGCACTGGTTATTACCTTGCTGATGGTATATACCCAGAATGGGCAGCCTTCATGAAGAGTATAACACTTCCTCAAACAGAGAAGCATAAGTTGTTTGCCGAGTATCAAGAAGGCGCAAGGAAAGATGTAGAGCGTGCTTTTGGGGTACTGCAGTCACATTTTGCCATTGTTCGTAGGCCTACACGTCTATGGAAGAGAAAGAGTGTTGGAAGGATCATGCTAGCTTGTGTGATTCTCCACAACATGATAGTGGAGGATGAAAAAGAGAATGTTAAGATTCATATTGACTTGAATGAGAATCCAGGGGCATCCTTTGCTCTACCTCCTGAAGTGAACACTAGTCGTAATCCACACTTTGCTGATGTGATGACTAGAAAAGCTGCTATCCGTAATCGTCCACAGCATACCCAGCTTAAAAATGATCTCATTGAGCACATTTGGCGTAAGTTTGGAAATAGACAGCGTAACAGCCATGGTAGAACTCTAAAATCTCTATATTTCTGTTATTTTTTGCCATTACAGTGAAAAGGGAAAATTAACATGATGTCTTACATGCATCTTTCCAGGACTGGACATGGCGTGCTAGAAGATGCAGATGCTACTTGCAGGTATTCATTCAAATTCTGGGCATGTTCTCTTCAACATATCTGATCAAATTGCTTTATCTAATTTCCAGGACCCATATATTCTAATTATATGAACTATTATATACTTGCAGTGTCATGACTTTTGATGCAAATCGGCTGGCTGCTCCACTCTACTGAAGTCGAGCTATCAACTATGGCTTCATGTTTCTATCATCATCGTCTAGATGAATAACTAATGGCCTGTGTGCCGATGAACTTTAGTATTGGTTAAAATTATTGCTTTTCTATAAGGCTGTGTTGTGTCTTGGTGCTAAGCCACCGTATCATTAGTAGATTGTTGTTTGAGATTTGACATTTATCTGGTATTGTTTCTTTTATTTTACTACCTTCTATGGTTCATCTCATAAATGTTGCTTGGCAATAGATGCATGTATCTGTTTTTTAGATGAATGAGCACATATATATGGCTACAGAGATGTAGGCAACAACGGATTGTATGGACCTGGGAACATTAAATACTTATCATCTCTACTACAGCTAGTTAAACAGCCAACCCATAATACTAGTAGGCTAGATACTCGACTGTAAATGACATGGCACCTGCTTACAGTCGGCTGTTGGCTGAATTATAATACTTGCTCTAAGCTTGCGCGATCGGAACGCGAGGCGTGACTAGGTGAGACGATGCATGCGTGGTGTGCGCGGTCGGCCTGCGGCTGCGGGGCAGGGGCAGCGTCGGCTCAGCGCACGGTGGTGGAGGCGTGGAGGGTGGAGCTATTGATAGCCTGCCGGATTTATTGGACTCCACTCGTCGTGGATTTGTGGATAGGCTTCACTACCTCCATTTCGAAATAATTTTATTTTTTAAAAGAATAATTTTATTTTGTATCCATTTCATACATACCCAATTCAAAAACAAAAAGATTAAAATATCCTTCACTTTATCAAATTCTGATATATTTGCCCTTTAATTTATTTAATTTCAACGTGTTTGTGGCTCTATTTTTATGAATCTCAATGCAATGATTTTTTAAAGGTAAATTTATTTTGAAACAAACAAGAAAAGGTAAAGATGACCTTATTTTGAAATGGAGGGAGCCTCATTTATCATCGCTGGCTGCTAAAGATGACAATAGGGTCTTGTTCCCTGTTTTCTCGCTGGAAATCTTTTATTAGAGAGCGGGGGTGGTTATAATTGGTTCTCCATGAGAGATTAAGGTTGTGTTCTTTTGTAACTCTTCCCAACTCACCCCTCTCGTTTTTCGCGCGCACGTTTTTCAAACTGCTAAACGATGCGTTTTTTGCAAAAAAAATTTATACGAAAGTTGCTTTAAAAAATCATATTGATCCATTTTTGAAAAAAAATTTAGCAAATACTTAATTAATCATGTGCTAATGAGTCGCTCCGTTTTACGTGCCGAAGAGATTAACTCCCAACCCAACTCAACTCAAGAACTCAGCCTAAATGGGTGAAGTCATGCCCTGTCGGGTTTTGCAGAGTCAGGGTTGATCCTTCATTCCCCGTCCCTGTCCCAGACCCTCACGGAGACCTGTATAGAGGTCAAGTTTAATGTTTTTTTACTAATATTATAGGATTATATTTCTTTGTAATCTTTGATAAATGGTAACCTTTTGTTTTTATCATGTGAATTATTATATATATGTTGATATATTAATATAAAGTGAGAATATATATGTTGCATTGCATATATAATTTGATATGTATATATTGTTTTAAATGGGGACGAAGACCCTGCGAGAATAAATTTCCCGTGTAGGGACAGGGATGAGAACAAAGTTTTTCCCAATGTATTTTATGGGGATGGGGATACATCCCCCGACGGGGCCATCTCTACTAACTTGACATGATCTTTTTCATATCAATTATTTGACATAAATCTCCTATTTTCTTTTTTTTTTCAGCCGGCAGAAGAACGCCGACCATTTTTAAGGTTGGAAACAAAAGTATAATTACATGATAACTACAGGGTTATGTTATTGCAGAAAAAAACTTACAGCCAACAATTGAAATTTAAACAACCTTAGCTCGACACAGCAAGTAGGTTAAGACTTACTGGCATTGTGTGTCGTAAAGCTACGGAACGCCATCAAGCTGCTGCTTGCCACCAGAGGGGGACAACATCAATCTTGCCGCTCGGCAATGCCCAGAGCTCTTCTATAATCGCATCCATCGTATCCACCAGTTCATGCATTGTTCTGCTAGTTCAAGAAACGTGTACACTGAAAACGACATAAATATTCTTCATATTTTCAAGTGACGAACGCAGCCTAGGTGACACAATAACATGCTATACACTCGTGGCCCCAATGACAAATATAAAATAAATTTACATGATGTCCCATGCTTATATATGTTTACTAACATATTAAACTCGAACATTACAGTGTATATTTTGGCAATTGATTTGTTAAAAAAAACTATTTTGGCAATAGGACCAGTGCCATGTACGCACCATGTAGCCTCAGTGTAGCAAAAAGGGCCCTGCAAGACCAGATAGTCCGAACAGGGTCCCCAAAGTCGTCATCGTCATTGGACTTGTTTCTCTGGCGATATACAGTTTAACAATAACAGGACTCGATGATAACTACCCGCTTGTCTCATAAAAAAACCTAATTCTAGCTATGATGTCTAAGTTCGTAGCTAGAAGTAGTCGCTTTGGAGTTATTTTGGGGCGTTTTCCCGGCCCATCCGTGGTAGTTGTGCCGTCTGCTTCAGTTCCACCCCACAACTAGAGTCGAGGTTGTCGGTCGCGGCGTGCGTACGGGGCCGAGCCAGGAGAGAGAACACACGTGGGGAAAGCACACGTCGTTGCACACACCGTACACTACTACGTGCAGGCGGCGCGATTGACGGACGGACACCGCACGCGCGCGGCCGCCATCACGTCCATCTGGACGGGAACCACGTACGCGCGACCGCGTGCTTGTCTCTCTTTTGGCCGTGATCGCCGACGACTGGCTTGATTGATTGATTGCCATGCATACGCTTGCCACCGTGATTTTGCTCGCAGCGATTCTGCTTGACGACTATGGTGTAGTAATTTCACTTCCCAATAGAATTCAGATTGTCCTTTTTGAGCTTCATTGGTTTGTTTATTCAAATGTTTATCCAAATTGTTTATTAGCAAATAAAAAACTATTTATGAGTAAAACTTTTTATACGTGACCTTAGCGACTTAAAAATACATGTTATAAAATAAATTACGATGAAAAAAAATAAATTCAAAATTAAGTTCTAAAATTTAAATGTTGGCTTATAAGTATAAGGGAAACAATTAGACCCTTTTGGCAAGCTCCTAAGATTTCAGGGCCTGATAAGTATAAGCGAAACAATTAGATCCTTTTGGCTAGCTCCCAACATCTCAGGGCCTGTTTTACTTATGACTAAAAGTTTGTCACACCTTAAGTGTGGCTGGTAAAAAGTTGACCGCACTTGATGCAAGTTTAGCTATAAGACCGAGTCAATGACAATCAACCAAACAACCAATGAAGAACTACGGCATGCCTAAGTTATGGTATGGTAGCATGAAGCATCCAACCAAATACCCCCCTGGTAGGTTGCAAGGCGCCGACGCCCTGCGTGCCTAATTTAGCTTGAAAAAAGAAAGGCACTATAGAAACTGAAAATATATTGGCGGTAGCGAGTGTCAATTTAAGGGCTCGATGCCGCTGCAAGCTTCCCCATTGCCGTCGGTTGATTCGTCGTGCACACATTGATCCGAGACGAGGATTTACTGTTGGCTGCTGACTAGGTTTGGCTCACATGTGGTCGATGGTTAGTGTAATCTTCTTCCTCGAATATGAACTCGACGAGATTGAAGGTAGCTTAGATCCCTCATGTCGACCTTTGTGGCTTTAGATTGGGTCTGTCTAGGCTTGTATTCTGACTTCTGTAGGCTTGTGTTGGCGTGTCTTTGTTGGCGCAGAATTTCGACCCGTCCAGCAACCAAACGGGTTCCGCGTTACCACGGCGGCTTGGGAGATCTGTTTAACTCCAGTGCAGGTCCAAATGGCTTGCCTAGTCGTGTGCAGAGCGTGCCAGTTGATTTGATCTGCAATCAACAAGAAACAAGTAAACCAAGTCAGAAAACAATGGCCGATCGGCCGATAGACCGATGACACATTGTCATAGCCCAGCCGATAGGGCAAAGCTACATCAGCTCACTCATAATAAGATATACATAAAGCATGAATCTAATCTTATCGACCTTCATCGACATGTAAACGTCAACTAACGGCATCGGCCGATAAGAACTACAAAGATAACTACACTAGCTAATACTCCAGTGCAAACTTATACAAGCCAATCGGCCAATATAAACACATCAACCACAGAGAGATCCTGAGAATACCCTGTAATCAACATATTTGTATTCACCGATCCACATGTACAAGTGGCAAACACATGCAAAAACATAGAGCAATCACATGCGTTAGGTAAGACCGGCTGAAACCCCGGTACTATCCTTAATTACAACCGAAAACAGGCTTTGTGTTAGATCTCAAAACAGGACTAAGGTCGATAGCAACTCAAAGTATGAATTGAGACCTAACGCAAAGAAAATCAAGTCGTCGATTGCTTTTGGGGATGGTAGATGCATCGAACAATCTAGCCAAGCATAAGAATTAAACCATCGTCGGCAATAAACCCTAAAATGAGTAAACCGCTGGCAAGGTTTAATTAAGATGTCTGTCAAGATTATCCAAAACATGATAGACGACGATCATATCATCGAGGCTTAACGTGTCTAAAGCGACACGCTAGCCCCGACGATGCAAATCGTCGGGAACGAGTTCTTACCTCTGCTCCGAAGAAGCAAGAACTCGTCGAAGAAAACCTCTTGCGAGGATTGGCGATGCGCCGAAAATAATTGTATTGTTTATGTTGAGAATTGAGAGAGTTTACATGTACAAACTATCGGGATATTTATACCCGAGATTACAACAGAACCCTTGTCGGGTACGATCTTATCTACAACTAACAGACAAATCTCTGCGGCAGACTCTAGCCACAGATTAGATCTAAATTACCTAATTTACAAGATATAATTGCCTAAAACCGAGCTTTATCTCTATTTGGCAACTTCCTTAAAGCTTATCTCGAGCCCAGACCAAGCCCACGTCGACGCTGTCAACTTACAACCCGTATCGGCCCACCACCAAACCGAATCCGTATCGGCCGATATGCTCTTTACAGCAACGTCTTTCCTAGTCCGATACGACTACCGGGTCCGATACAAAACCTGGTCTGTCTCCAACTCAATCCTTCTTCTCTGCTTCCAAGTCGATTACCAAATTTCGCCGTTAACACATGCCCCCCAATTCCGCTTCATTATATAATGTGGCGGAATTAGCTCCGAGGAACCCATCGACCTCTTCGCTAGGTCTTGTCTGAAAACCGCGCAGATCCAGATTCAAACCCTTCCGCCGCCGATTCAACAAGCTCTTCGTGTTCTTCAACTCCGGCGACCCCTTGGCATCCCGTCACCATCAACCTCCTCCACAACGAACCCTTCAACGACAACGAATGGCTTCCGCCCCGTTCTACGCCTCCGAGATCCCTGCGGTAAGTCGACCCACTCAAACCTGCATTATCGCTTTCTCCGCCGATGTCTCCAAGTTAGGGTTTTTACTCTCTGCCCCCCGGGTCTTATATCCTCATCGTCGTTTCTATGATGTAGGTCTTCAAAAACCAAATTTTGATCCCCACCGACGATAAATCTCACCGCTTTCTGCTAGGCCCCATGGGCGACTGCGACCTGACTTGGCTAATCAACGCCGAGACTGACAGAATCCCCTTCAGGCAAGCCAAACCCAATGTATCGTCATGGAAACATACTTTCAGGTCTTGGCCGTCAAAGCTAAACGGATACAGAACATGGCACAAGAGGATTGCTGCTGCCAAACAAGTCCACTGGGACGAGATTGAGATCGGCCAATGCATCACCTTATCCTTGGCCGATACCAAGAAGAATGAGCCACTTATGTCGGCTGCCAGCTACTTCTGGTCAAGTACCTTGAACGCCTTTATGTTCAAGTAAGGTCCGATGACTCCAACCCTTATAGATGTCAAGGTACTGACAGGACTGGATATCGACTCTGAGATCAATCCCTTCAGCCTCCTAATAAACAGCAGCCACAAGTTGAAAACCAAGAAGATTGGAGGCTGGTCTGGGTACATTTCTGAGCACATGGAACAGGGATCGGTCTCAGAACGAGAACACGTAGCTTTCCTGACATTATGGTTGGAAAGATTTGTCTTCTGCGGATCGACCTGTGGCCCCACTACAAACTGTCAGCATTTGGCTCAGGCCCTAGTCAGCAAGAAGCAAATCCCTCTTGGCCGATATCTCTTGGAAGCTGTATATCGGCTACTCCATATCGCCACGCAAAGATTTGATGCTGAAACAGACCGTGGCACATGGAGGACCATGGTGGTTCATTCAACTCTGGCTAACCATTCACACCAACACCATGGTTGATCGGCCACCTCTTTCTGACTCTTGTTTCCCATCAAAATATGCCGATCACGAAGATCCCAGGAGCAGACGATGCATGTCCTATGGGGAAGCAGCCTCTGTTTACCCAGGTGCAGACCAATCGGCCGATGACATGGCTGCATGGTTCATTCATTTCTTCACCGGCCCTCCATCAGCCAAAATGGACATGTTTGTCTACACATCGGACCGAGATTATGAACTCCCCGATGACCTTCAGCTGAGCTTGATAAATGATGACATGGAATCGAGGGAGTTATTCATGATCGGCGTCACTCCATGCCTGCTCCCAGTAGGCATTTTTCAGGGAAGGAGCACCAGCCTGTCCTACGAGTTTTACAACCCAATGGTAGCTGCTAGACAATGCGGGCTCGGGCAACTTCCCATCAGCTTGCATCTTCATAAGCTCCTAGAGAGCAGAGGCACAGTTCCATCGGCCCTGATCATGAATAAGGCGCTAGAAATCGAGCTCCTGAATCTTGGTGAATGCGATCGGCTGCATTTGAATGCCTTCGTCCACATCAACTTCCAAACATGGTGGCAAGAATGGGCCGCTCACATTTTTCATCAATCGGCCAGGTTCTATGTAACGGAACTTATCCAAGGCATCAGCCCTCAAGTCCCAGATGAGCCGATTCCCTCTGTGAGCAACAGTGGACAGAAAATCTTCTACGCTCAAGCCATAGCTCCATCGGGGTCAACCATCTTGGAATCTATCATCGGCCTCAACGCCCCAAAGATCTCATCACTGCTCCAGGGGCCGATGATTAGAGAAAACCCCAAGAGGAAAGCGCCAACCAAGGGTAAGGCCCAAAAATCCAGCAAGAAAATTAAAATTGATGACCAGGCCGATCGTGAAGAGCTGGATCCCTCCATAGAAGAATTCCTAGAAGAACAAGTAATGGAGGAGGAAGTCGATGCAGCGGCCGCCGATACATATGAAGAAGAAAATACATCGGCTGAAACCACCAAGGAGCCATCGGCCGAAACCACTGAGATCCCACCGGCCGATGACCAAGGCGATGCTCCCCAACCAAGAAGGACCAAACATGCAGTTCGCAAGGTAAACACAATCTCTTCTCTGTGCTCACATAATCCCTTCCTACTGCTGTGCTTTAATTAGATATCCTTTTAGGCTGCGGCTTCATCTGTGCTGAAGGAAAGAACCCAATCGGCCCCTATGCCAAGAACCAAAAAGGCAACCTTACAACGGCACGAACGAGCGAGGGCACGATTGAGAACTCCTTCTCCTTCTCCACCACCCTCTCCGACCGCTTCGGTAAGAGTTGATTTTTGAGTTATCTTGCTAGTCACATGACCCTATCTACCAATTTTCTGCTTTTTTAGCCTAGGGCTGCATTACCTTCACCACATCGGCCATCCCCCTCACCTACTGCATCAACACAGCAAAGGGAAGCCGATGCAAGCATCACCGATGCTCCAACACAGGTAATTGTGATCACTCTGATCTCTTTTTGCAGGCTCCTATTTAACAAGGCTGGCCTTGACCCATGTTGATATTTGCAGAGCCTAGCCGATATGTTCTCATTTGATATCGGCCAGTTTCTCGATGACGAGGACAAGGAGTTACCGAGCACCGCTAGGGCGCCAATCTCCGACGATCTAAAGAGTCGGCTGACCTACATCACGAATCGGCTAGAGGCCTCGTTGGAGTGCTTGGTAGAAGATTGCTCCTCCATCAGGACCAGGGTACAAGAAATCCAAAACGAACTGCCCGAAGACCTGATGGAGATCCTCACACCGGCCATCTTCTTGGAGCAATACCGATTCAAGCTCAACAAAGCAAAAGAAAGACTCGCAGAGCGACGAGAGCGTGAACAACTGGAATCGGCCCTGACCGCTAGCAAGGCTCAAGTTAATGCCGACAAAACCAAGCTGGACGAGCTAGCGGTGGAGCCGATTGTCCTGAAACACAAGCTTGAAGTACTTCGTCACCTCGAGGCAGAGCTGGAATCGAAACTGGAATCCACACGCCGAGAAATCCAAGAAGTTGAAGCCGGAATAACTGCATCACCCAAGGCCATTGAAGATCAGACGGCGAAGCTCAAGGCATCGGCCAAATACCTTGCAACCCTGAGCAAATCACTGAAGCCGATCCCAGGGTCAGCAGCCGATGATGCCCAGGCCATAGAAGACGTCGAGCAGATTCGCCGCAAAGCCATTGCCGCTATTGCAGATTTCATAGGGTGATGTAGCACATGTTATCTTTGTACTGTGTAAATATAAACCTCATCAGCCAAGCAGCCGAACTTGATCTGAAAATTCCAATCTGAATATTGTGTCTGAAATCTTCCAATTTTAATCTCCCTCTAATGAGTTGTGTCTTGAAAACTCCTATGTACGCTACTATAAATAATCGCATCGGCCAGAAAGCCGAATTTGATCTTACTCAAAAAATTCCAATCTTGAAAATTCCTGCGTACTCCAATGTGAGAACTCCTCAAAAAAGTCCCTGAAAAATTCCTTAGAAAATGCCCTAAATAATCTCATCGGCCAGAAAGCTGAAGGTGACTGTAAACTGAAAAATCCAATGTGAGAACTCTTCGAAAAAATCCTCGAAAAATTCCTTAGAGAAAATTCCGTACTTGTACACATATATATATGCCCCCCAAATTTTAGAAGATGAGGGCTCATGTTGTAAAATTTGAACTAAGGGCGATAGTGTATATCGGCCATCTAAAGACGATGCATAACACATCGGCTGTAATCATAAATCGGCCGGAGGGCCGATCATGAGTCGATCCAGACACTGGGATAATATTTCTTTAAATACTTGCCATTAAGAACTCGTCCATAAATCTCACCATCTAATCCCTTGAGCAAATAGGCATTGTGAGGAACACATCGATGAATTTGAAAAGGACCTTCCCAATTAGGTGACCATTTGCCAAATTTATTATCTCTGGAACCAATCGGCATTATGAATTTCCATACAAGATCCCCTTCCTCAAATGACTTGGCAACAACCTTTTTATTATAATGACGAGCCACTCTATCTTTATCACGCTTGATTTTTTCTAAGGCCCGTAGTCGAACATGCGCCAAATCATCCAACTCATCAACCATAAGATTATGGTACTCATCGGCTGTCAAGTCGTCTTGCAAAGCAATCCTTCTTGAGCCGATAGCAGTTTCCCACGGCAGCACAGCTTCATGTCCATAAACCAGCTAATACGGAGGCACTTGGATTGCACCATGGCAAGCCGTCCGATATGCCCAAAGGGAATCGGCCAGCGTCGTATGCCATTGCCTCGGCTGTTCGTCGATTTTCCTCTTGATTAGCTTGATCAAAGACTTGTTAGAAGCCTCTGCTTGCCCATTAGCTTGCGCGTAGTAAGGAGAAGAATTTAGTAACTTGATGCCCATGCTGTCGGCAAACTGGACGAACTCATCAAACATGAAGATTGATCCCTGATCGGTGGTTATTGTCTGCGGTAACCCAAACCGATATATGATGTGCTCCTTGACAAACTGAATAGCGTCTTTGGAATCAACCTTCTTAAGGGGAACGGCCTCAACCCACTTTGTGAAGTAATCTGTAGCCACTAATATATACTTGTGTCCCTTGCTTGATGGCGGGTTAATCTGGCCGATCATATCTATTCCCCATCCACGAAACGGCCATGGCTTTATGATTGGATGCATAGCCGATGCCGGCGCTCTTTGAATTGCTCCAAATTTCTGACAATCCTGACATCCTTTATAATACTTGAAACAATCCTCTAGCATGGTTGGCCAAAAATATCCGACGCGCTTCATCAGCCATCTCATTTTATGGGCCGATTGATGGGTGCCACAAATTCCTTCATGTACTTCGCTCATAACAATTTTAGCCTCGTCAGAACCTAGGCACTTGAGTAGGACACCATCAATCGTCCGATAATACAGATCATCGTCCAGTAGGACATAGTGTAAGACTTTATACTTCATTCTTCGTGACGCCGATTGAGAAGGATTTCTTAAATACTCGATGATGTCGAACCTCCAGTCATTGGAATGCACGAGAGCAATCTGAATCTGAACATCTTTAGCCATCGGCCTGTATCCCGATGCCCCCTGAGCTAAATCATTGGCTTCGAAATTCTGCTTCCTGGGTATATGTTTCATCGTCACAATCCGGAAACCGTATAACAACTCCTTGCACTCCTCATTGTAGACTTTGAGAATATCGTCTCGGCATTCATACTCCCCAGAAAGTTGATTAATTACCAGCTGTGAATCACCAATGATCTCAACGGAATCGGCCTCGACTTCTTGTAATAACTGCAAGCCTTTAAGCACCGCTTCATATTCTGCTTGATTGTTGGTATAATAAGCCTTGATAGTAAAAGCGAATTCAAAACTTGCCCCCCGAGGGGATATGATGACTAGGCAGATACCGCATCCATGTCTGCAGACGGATCCATCAAAATACAATGTCCATGGCACAATATCTGCATATGCAACTGAGACATCTCTGTGTTGAACAATGAAATCGGCCAGGGCCTGTCCTTTGACTGCTTTGGCCGATTCATATCAGAGATCAAATTCTGTTAAGGCAAAGATCCACTTCCCGATTCGTCCTTTTAACACAGGGGCCGATAGCATGTATTTCATCACATCGGCCTTGCTCACCACAATGCACTCGTTGGAAAGTAGATAATGCCTCAATTTATACATGAAAAATATAAACACAGACATAATTTCTCCACCGGCGTGTACCTTGTCTCGGCGTCTAACATCCTTCTGCTGAGATAAAAAATAGCTCTTTCCTTACCATCAACATCTTGAACCAAGACCGAGCCGATGGATTTCTCATCGGCCGATAAGTACAGCTTGAATGGGACCCCTTTCTGTGGAGGAATTAGAACCGGAGGAGAAGTTAAATACTCTTTGATATCGTCCAGCGCCTTCTGTTGCTTATCACCCCATATGAACTCTTCATCGTCCTTTATCTTCAACAGTGGAGTGAATGGCTCTATTCGGCCCGATAGATTTGATATAAAACGCCGGACGAAGTTGATCTTGCCAAGCAGAGATTGTAACTTGGTCTTGTTTTCTGGAGGCTTGATTTTCTGGATGGCATCAATGTTCTTCTGTGTGATTTCAATCCCCCTCTCATGGACCAAGAAACCCAAAAACTGACCGGCCGATACGCCAAAGGCACACTTGTTAGGGTTCATCTTTAAACCATATTTCCTTGCCCTTTCTAGTACCTTGCGTAAATCGGCCAAGTGCATATCATATTCGCTTGACTTCACGACGACATCATCTATGTAAACTTCAATCAAAGAGCCTATAAGATCATGGAAAATGTAATTCATAGCCCTCTGATACGTGGCTCCAACATTCTTCAAACCAAATGTCATGACAACCCATTCATATAGGCCGATTGCCCCTGGGCATCTGAAAGTTGTCTTATGAATGTCCTCTTTAGCCATAAAGATCTGATTGTAACCCGCGTTTCCATCCATAAAACTGATGATCTTATGCCCAGATGCAGTATCGACTAGCAAATCGGCCAATGGCATAGGGTACTCGTCCTTCGGTGTTGCTTTATTTAGATCTCTGAAATCGACACATACCCTTAGCTTGCCGTTCTTTTTCAATACTGGAACTATGTTGGAGACCCACTCCGCGTAACGGCAGGGTCTAATAAAGTTGGCGTCGTAAAGTCTCGTGATCTCTGCTTTGATAGCTTCGTGCATATCGGCCTTAAACCTCCGAGGAGCTTGCTTAAAAGGCCGATAGCCTGGTTTGATTGGTAGCCGATGTTCTACAATCGATCGGCTTAATCCTGGCATCTCATGATATTCCCATGCAAAACAATCCATGAATTCTTTCAAAAGATCTATTAAATTATTCTTGTATTCCTTTGGCAAGTTAGCGCTTACATACGTCGGCCTAGGCCTATCACCTATTCCTATATCAATCTCTTCCAGTTCATCAGCCGACGTAAAACCCTGTCCCAACTTGCCATCTAACTCGTCCACCGCGTCATCTGTGTAGGGGCTTGCTTGTTCATCTTCAACGGCGGACGGTGCATCTTTGCTAAAGTAACTGCTTGTCCTGATCTTCAATCGTCTCGATATCGCAATCAGTTACCTTGAGGAAATCGGCGTCCCAGACTCGCCCGGACAAGCAGTCGATTCCCTCCATCTCCCATACTGCGAGATCGGCATTGGCTACGTGTACTGACCGATCGGCCTGCACGATTTTGACCTGGTCCCCTTGCCATTGCATGAAGCACTGGTGCATTGTTGAAGGGACGCAACAATTTGCGTGGATCCAATCCCGCCCCAACAACAAGCTGTAGGAACCCTTTCCGTCGAAGACGAAGAAGGTGGTGGGTATTGTTTTACTGCCCACGATGAGTTCCACGTTTAGGACCCCCCTTCGCCTCGGATGCGTTGCCACCGAAGTCTTTTAATACCATGTTGGTCTTGATAAGGTCTTCAGGTACTTTTCCAAGCTTCCTGAAGGTTGTGTATGGCATTAAATTGACCGCCGCGCCGCCATCGACCAGCATTTTCGTCATCGGCAGCCCGTTGATGAATCCTTTGATGTATAACGGCCGCAAATGTCTGTAGCTGGCGTCAACTGGCTTGTCGAAGATGGCTTGGTCTGGTGACAACTGTAATCTGGCCGAAAATTGTTCGTCATCGGCCATCGCTTCATCGGCCGCCTGCACGCTGTATTCTGCCGGCAATATAAACACCATGTTAACAGGTGCCGATGCCACCTTTTTACCTTTTGAAGCCAAGGAGGCCCGAGCTGTATTGGAAGTGCCCTCATCGGCCTTGACCACCGTGGATTTTATCCTCCACTCTTTTCTGGTCTTGGCTGGCCGATGGGGTATTTCTGCCTGTTGCTCCTGGATTTGCTCCTTCCTCCTTAGCCTTTGAACCCGCCATTTTTGTGTCTTGGTGAATACGTCGCTTGGGCACCATTGGGGGTTCTGGACTTGCTCCTCGTCTTCAACATGTTGTTCTTGGCGCATCGGCCCTAGCCTTTCATGTACCGATTTCTTTTGCTTGGCCGGCCGATGCGCTTGCCTGCTTGAGCTACCCTGATAAGAATCTTCTGCACCATTGCATGCAGGGCACTCCTGGATAGATGGCAGCCTCATCCCTTCATTCCAGCAGAACCGGAAAAATTCGCACTCCCAATGTGGGTCGTAGGAGTTGTCTTGATCGGCGTGGTCTTGAGCTTGGTCCTCCTATCTCCGCTGGTATTTTCTGATCAGGCCCTCAGAGGTCTGATGAGGCCGCTTGCCAGTCCGATGGCCACCGCCATCGGCCCTGTCCGCCCGCACCATGTTGACTGGGAACGGGTGGCCTTCAATCTTCATCGGCCGCTTGGCATCATCGATTTTAATCCTGCCTTGCTCGATGGCCGATTGAATCTGTTGCCGGAAGATCTTGCATTCATTTGTATGGTGTGAATAAGAATTGTGCCACTTGCAATATCTCCTCTTCTTGATGTCTTCAGCCGATGGCAATACGTGACCTACTGGCAGCTGGATTTGCTTTTCTTGCAGCAGCAAGTCAAATATCTTATCGGCCTTGTTGATGTCGAAATCATATTTATCTTCTTTATCGCCCTTCTTGGCCCATTGGCAAGTTGTTGACTTCCTCATCCGGGCCCACTCGGCTAAGTCGACATTAACGTCTTCTTCGTCGTCATCGTCGGAGGCATACTGATAAACTGTGTTAATCTTCTTCGCAAACTTCTTTGCCTCCTGGAATTGCTGCTCGTGGGCCGATACTCGTTGTGCCAGCTGAGCTAGGCTGTCAAATTCTTGCGAGGAGAACCTCTCGTGTATCGGCCCTAGCAATCCCTGAAATGCCAAGTCGGCCAACTGGGAATCGGTCAAACTGAGGCTATAACACCTGTTCCGTATGTCTCTAAATCTTTGTATGTACTCTGGGACCGATTCATCCGCTCGTTGCCTGATGGCAGTCAGATCGGACAGTTTCATCTCTTGTACGCCGTTGTAAAAATACCTGTGAAACTGTTTCTCCAGATCTATCCATCCTCTGATGGAATTGCAGGGTAAAGAAGAAAACCACGTGAATGCAGACCCTGATAAGGACAGAGGAAAAAACCTCACTCTCAATGCCTCGATAGCCGATGCCTCCCCGCACTGTACTAGGAATCGGCTGACATGCTCGTAGGTCGAGACGTTGTCCTGTCCCGAAAACTTGGAGAAGTCTGGGATCTTGTATCGGCCTGGCAATGGCACTCTGTCAAATTCCTCAGGATACGGATGCCGATACACTGTAGAGTTCTCTTTGGGCTTCAAGCCGAATTGATCTCGCATCACTTCGGCTATCATATCGGCCCAGTATCCTACGGGCCGATGTGGGAGGTCTTGCTGAAACGATTGTTGCAAGCCCTCTGCCTGATACTGCCTGGGGGAGTACGGCTGGTAGTGATGATCAATATTCTGCGCGCCATACCGCCCTGTGGCGTGCTGCTGGTAGCCTTGTGGTACGTTATATGCAGCTTGAGGTGGAGGATTGCTGAACACTGAGGCTTGTGGCTGTCCGGCCGATGGCTGGTTGACAGGACCTTGCTGCATCGGCTCGATTACTGGTTGTTTCCCCTTAGTCCATTGAGCATACTGCTCCTCCGTGATGTGCTGAGGGCTCCCCCCAGTCTGCCTGGTGAGGACCAGTGGCAATGTCGTTGTTGGTTGCGCCGATGGGGGTGGCATCGACGCTGTTGGCTGAGCAGTGCTCAGGTCGTTCATCAGGGTCCGATAGGCAGGGAACTTATTTTCTGGCAAGAAAATCGGCCCCTGAGGCTTGTACTGGTGAATTGACCCGTCTAAGATTGATTTGACCGTATTGGTCAATGTATTCACCAAAATCCCCGATTGGTTGACTAGCGCAGAATGAACTGCGGAGTCAATCCTGTCTTGCAACATCGGCGCTGCAGTATCTTCAGTCTTGACGGCGTGATCGTGCACTGCCGCCGACGTGCCAGCTCCATCTCCAGGACTCGGCATAACTACCTTGGACTTTTGGATCAAGGTGCCTTGCCGAGTCCTAGAATATGTTTGCAGGTACATATTCTGAAACTGCTCGACCAGCTTTTCCATCTCGGCTTTTTGTTCTGCGTTGAGCTGGTCGGCGGTCACAGGGACGATGTTCTCCTCGACGATCTCGGCCTGCTTCGACATCTCGAGGTATTCTTGTTGCTGGTGAGAAGCTTGCGTTCTTGAGGTCCCACCAGGCGTGCCAAAAGCGTGTTGGCGTAGAATTTCGACCCGTCCGGCAACCAAACGGGTTCCGCGTTACCACGGCGGCTTGGGAGATCTGTTTAACTCTAGTGCAGGTCCAAATGGCTTGCCTAGTCGTGTGCAGAGCGTGCCAGTTGATTTGATCTGCAATCAACAAGAAACAAGTAAACCAAGTCAGAAAACAATGGCCGATCGGCCGATAGACCGATGACACATTGTCATAGCCCAGCCGATAGGGCAAAGCTACATCGGCTCACTCATAATAAGATATACATAAAGCATGAATCTAATCTTATCGACCTTCATCGACATGTAAACGTCAACTAACGGCATCGGCCGATAAGAACTACAAAGATAACTACACTAGCTAATACTCCAGTGCAAACTTATACAAGCCAATCGGCCAATATAAACACATCAACCACAGAGAGATCCTGAGAATACCCTGTAATCAACATATTTGTATTCACCGATCCACATGTACAAGTGGCAAACACATGCAAAAACATAGAGCAATCACATGCATTAGGTAAGACCGGCTGAAACCCCGGTACTATCCTTAATTACAACCGAAAACAGGCTTTGTGTTAGATCTCAAAACAGGACTAAGGTCGATAGCAACTCAAAGTATGAATTGAGACCTAACGCAAAGAAAATCAAGTCGTCGATTGCTTTTGGGGATGGTAGATGCATCGAACAATCTAGCCAAGCATAAGAATTAAACCATCGTCGGCAATAAACCCTAAAACGAGTAAACCGCTGGTAAGGTTTAATTAAGATGCCTGTCAAGATTATCCAAAACATGATAGACGACGATCACATCATCGAGGCTTAACGTGTCTAAAGCGACACGCTAGCCCCGACGATGCAAATCGTCGGGAACGAGTTCTTACCTCTGCTCCGAAGAAGCAAGAACTCGTCGAAGAAAACCTCTTGCGAGGATTGGCGATGCGCCGAAAATAATTGTATTGTTTATGTTGAGAATTGAGAGAGTTTACATGTACAAACTATCGGGATATTTATACCCGAGATTACAACAGAACCCTTGTCGGGTACGATCTTATCTACAACTAACAGACAAATCTCTGCGGCAGACTCTAGCCACAAATTAGATCTAAACTACCTAATTTACAAGATATAATTGCCTAAAACCGAGCTTTATCTTTATTTGGCAACTTCCTTAAAGCTTATCTCGAGCCCAGACCAAGCCCACGTCGACGCTGTCAACTTACAACCCGTATCGGCCCACCACCAAACCGAATCCGTATCGGCCGATATGCTCTTTACAGCAACGCCTTTCCTAGTCCGATACGACCACTGGGTCCGATACAAAACCTAGTCTGTCTCCAACTCAATCCTTCTTCTCTGCTTCCAAGTTGATTACCAAATTTCGCCGTTAACAGTCTTCTCTCTTTATGGGGGTCTTATATTTATACCCTTGGATGTATTGTTATCCATGTAGAACTAGAAAGACAAGTATGGATACGATCTGAGTAGTTCTCGTAGTGTCCGAGCAAGACTCCGCTTCTTCTTCTTTATCCGGAACACTTTCTATTCCGGGAAGATAATTTTCTTCTTTATCCGTTGTATTTCTTTAATCAAAGGATACCTTCTCGTATACTATTAGGTATATGGTATTTTCATATACCGCAAACCCATGTATAGGAGGTATGTCTTATTGATAATACTGACAGTAGCCCTCGACCTTAATGCAAATGATCAAACTAGCATTCTCGACCGTGCAGCCCAAAGATCCATCCTTGTCAGAATCACTTAGCTGTTTTCGGAATACCAAGTAGGCATGAAATTTTCGATAAGGCATCTTTCTTGGTCATGATAGAGAACATGATCATTGTTTGAATTTGGATTGAGGTCAGAAAATATGTGACCATGCTATAACGTTCTTGATCAAATATCCTGTAAATAACTGTTGTCGAACTCATCCAACCGTTCTCGGACAGTCGAGTAGGTGCAGAGTACGCGACAAAGTCCTTCTTCTCTTTTGGACCGAGAACTCGATTTGAACTTGAATTCACTAATCCAGCATCCATCTAGTCAGAAATAAATTTTGACTATTGTGTGCCCTGAGACTAGTATATGTCTGTTAGTTGAGTACAAGAATTGTCGGTTTGAGCTTTATTGAGTCTAGACAAGATGCCGACTACTATAAATCCTCCAACTAGTCTTTTTTACTCAAGAAAACCAATTGCTCTGATATTCAATTTTCTTCAAATCAATTATCAGAATGAATTGTTAGATAAAAAAGTCCCCGAGCGAAAGCTTGGGAGTAATATGATATGAATTGAAAATAAATTCTATGTGTGACAATAAATGATTACTCTCACCAGAGTTGTCATTAGCTAAACGGAGTTTGTATACTCTCGCTAGCCCCTAGCTGGTTTTATGAAAAGTTTTCAATAAAAGCAGCCTGAATCTCATAACAAACTAAGGTGCATAAGCGAATTCCTAGTTCCCAACCGTGAAATTGGAAAAACCAATTCCCAATTACACGGTTAGTTAATACGATACAGTGGGTACTCTAACATGACCAATTCTGACATGGTCGTTTGACCCTTAGCGTCCGACTATCCCAATAGTGTCAGGCGTCCCCGGCCAAGGTGCTAAGACCCGATGACTAGTCAGACTTAACGTAACAGGTCGATAAGAAATGACTCCAACCAGTAGCGATATGAGAAAAGAGGATCAATGGATAAGTATTGCACATTCGATTTGTATTAAAAACTTACATAAATTAATGCATGAAGATGGTAGGAACGTTACACACACTGGTCGAGAACTAGGCGCGTAGTCATACTCAGCCATTCGCAGAGGTGGTGAGAGAGTCATTACAACGCTGGTCGAAGACCAAGTATGTAGTCGCACTCAATCACTCGCAGAGGTGGTGGAAGAATCGCTACAACGCTGGTGGAGAATCAGGTGTGTAGTCATACTCAACCACTCGCAGAGGTGGTGAAAAAATCGCTACAACACTGGTCGAGGACTAGGTGTGTAGCCATACTCGACCACTCGTAGAATATTTGTAAAGTTGGTGAGATCGCTATCACGCTGGTTGAGGACCAAGTATGTAGTTGTACTCAACCACTCGTAGAATATTTGTAGAGTTGGTGAGATCGCTACCACGGTGGTTGAGGACCAAGCATATAGTCGTACTCGACCACTCATAGAATATTTGTAGAGTTTGTAAGATCGCTACCACAGTGGTTGAGGACCAAGCATGTAGTCATACTCGACCACTCGTAGAATATTATAGAGTTGGTGTGATCGCTACCACATTGGTTGAGGACCAGGAGTGTAGTCATACTCGATCACTCATAGAATATTTGTAGAGTTGGTGTGATCGCTACAACGCTGGTTGAGGACTAGGTTTGTAGTCGTACTTGACCACTCATAGAATATTTGTAGAGTTGGTGTGATCGCTACCACGTTGGTTGAGGACCAGGTGTATAGTCATACTCGATCACTCATAGAATATTTGTAGAGTTGGTGTGATCGCTACAACGCTGGTTGAGGACTAGGTTTGTAGTCGTACTTGACCACTCATAGAATATTTGTAGAGTTGGTGTGATCGCTACCATGTTGGTTGAGGACCAGGTGTGTAGTCATACTCGATCACTCATAGAATATTTGTAGAGTTGGTGTGATCGCTACAACGCTGGTTGAGGACTAGGTTTGTAGTCGTACTTGACCACTCATAGAATATTTGTAGAGTTGGTGAGATTGCTACCATGCTGGTTGAGGACCAGGTATGTAGTTGTACTTGACCACTCGTAGAATATTTGTAGAGTTGGTGAGATCGCTACAACGCTGGTTGAGGACCAGATATATAGTCATACTCGACCACTCATAGAAATTTTGTAGAGATGGTGAGATCGCTACCACGCTGGTGTTGACACAAAATCTGTCCCGTCGAACATGCCAAAAGATGTGTTGACGTAGATCCTGCGTGTGACACACAAAGCCCTAGGAGATCTGCTTAGCTCCAGTGCAGGTCTTAAAATTGGTGAGATGCCGGCGTGTCAGTCAGTTTGATCCTACAACTGACAAGATATATAAACAGCAAATCAAAGAGCCGATCGGCCAGCAAGCCGATATAGTGCCGATATAGTAATTCCAGCCAATATCGATACCAATCGATGTCGATAGGGTTTTGAGCAATTGGCTATATATCTAATGTAGATGCTGATATTTGAGTAAATAATGATATAAAGACAATCGATTAGCAATAATGCAATAAAACAATAATATAATCCAATAGAAATCAATCGGCTAATAGTGACATGATAGAATAAGCGCTGATCCGAAGGTTAAAACATACATCAGCTGGAGGTCCGGTGTAATTAAATCCAAATGATTAGATAATCAATGAAACCTTTGTTGTCATCGGCTAAATCCAACTTGTATGTAATCCTTGTGAGCCGATGCAACGTCCAGATAACTCATCGGCTGAAATCCCGATGAAACCCTTATTGGCAATCAAAAAGCAGACTAGACATTATGGTTCTAAACATGACTAGGGCTAATGCAGCACAAAGTATGAAAAAAACATAATATCTAGACAATCAAGCCTTCGACTGATTTTAAGAGTGATGGATATCTTAGCTAATCTAATCTAGCAAAGCAATTTAGCCGATACCGGCAAAAACCCTAAAGCAGATACCAATCGATACAAGTAAATCGAGCTACAAAACTAGATTAACTAAGATATATGATAAATAGGTGGGGTCGGCGGAACGTAGGACTTACCCCTTCGCCGGAGATCGAAAGCCGATGCAGCCCTGCGTCAGGTGCCAAGTTTCACCGGTTGATAAGTAAAAACCTCGGGAAAGAGGATGGCCATGCGTCGAAAATTGTATATTGATCGAGAGATATCTTACATAGACCCCGGGTGTACATATTTATACCCATGAGTAGATACTAGTCCTTATTGGATAAGATACAAACTTTTCCAAAGATAAAGTAAAAGATATAATTCCTATTTGGACTCTAAACAATATTTCCTAAAAGTAAAAGGAAACTAATTGACTCTGCCTAATTAATAGATAACTTGTCATGCTGCATCCTCCTTGAACTCGGTCTCTTTTGGATAAGCATTCTTTAATTGATTAATTTCCTTAACTGAATCCATTAAGAATCCAATTGCTGGCAACTTGATATGTCCATCGGCTCATCCCAGGACTCTGAAGCCGATACTATTCCTAAGCTGATGATAACTTCGGGGCTTACCAAATTTTGGTGTTAACAGCATTCTTTTGGATAAGCATTCTTTAATTGATTAATTTCCTTAACTGAATCCATCAAGAATCCAATTGCTGGCAACTTGATATGTCCATCGGTTCATCCCAGGACTCTGAAGCCGATACTATTCCTAAGCTGATGATAACTTCGGGGCTTACCAAATTTTGGTGTTAACAGCTGGTTAAGAACCAGGTGTGTAGTCGTACTCGACCACTTACAAAAGTAGTGGGAGAATCGCTACAACCGTTGGCCGAGTACCAGGTGTAGTCGTACCTCTACCGCTTTTTAGAGACGCTTGAGTTGGTTATTACATATGCATCTCATGTGGCAGCATGACTCACATACCCAACTTATAAGCATATCGGATGTCCATGCAATCATGTCGGGTGATCAAGCCGACAATGTTCGTGAGAAGATTATACATAGCAACCTTTTCAGAAATAGACCGGGTTTTAACCGGTACTAGATGTGAGTTAAGTCGTCGGTCACTGTTGGTACATTTGGTCCGACAAGTTCTCGTTTGTTTGAGAATATTCTCGACAACAGGGTGTACTCGACCTCTACCTACTAAGGTACTCGATGTCCAAGCGGACGCTGGATTATTTCCTAAAAATATGTTTCTAGAAGACAAGATATATAGCAGAGAATACTGAGTATGTGCTCAAAAAATTATACAAATCTTCTAGTATGGTCAGGATATAAAGAACATATTTGGATTGAATATCGGGTATTATGTATGCCGTAAACAAGCATGATTTATACAGAAGAAATATGGCGAGTCTTCGGTATTAGACCATAATCGGCCTAACATAGAAAACACTCACATAATAGATATTATATATAAAAATATACTTTAGTTAAACATAATAAATTATTATTTAAGAATTGATACTATAGATTGTATAAAATATTGCGTACCTGTGATATATGCCGGATATATCTACGGAATTAGTAGATTAATTAAAAAACTAATCTCACTAATTACCTATGTCGCTGTGTACCCGGAATAGACCGTAGATCGATGTGTCTGTTCACGTGCATATGTTTATTGGTCCAGACGGTAATAGATCCATTTGCTCATTCAGTCCTAAGTCTTGTGTGCAGCCCGTGCAGCGGTCGGACTCATGGTGAGGTCGAGCTGTTGAGGCAGTTCTTGGTGGATGCGTTGTCGAGATATCGAGTCCGATTAAAATACACACATGTGAATAATTCACACATATTTGATTTTGGTTTCGAAACTTCTCGACCAGTACTCGCACCAAAAAGTATAGCAGCCTGATGATGATAGAATTCTCGGCGGCGGATGTTATTTAAAAAATAATCGATCCGGGCCGAGGCCTCACGGTCGACAACGTTGAACTGATGTTCTTCATGACGATTAGTGTAGTCTTCTTCCTCGAATATGAACTCGACGAGATTAAAGGTAGCTCTAGATCTCTCATGTCGGCCTTTGTGGCTCTAGATTGGATTTGTCTAGGCTTGTATTCTGACTTCTATAGACTTGTGTTGGCGTGTCTTTTTTTCTTATAGGGGTCTTGTATTTATACTCTCAGACGTCCTGTTGTCCAAGTAGAACTAGAAAGACAAGTATGAATACGATCCGAGTAGTCCTTGTAGTGTCCGAGTAAGACTTCGCTTCTCCTTCTTTATCTGGAACACATTCTATTCCGAGAAGATAATTTTCTTCTTTAGCCGTTATATTTCTTTAATCAAAGAATACATTCTCGTATACTATTAGATATATGGTATTTTCGTATATCGTAAACCCATGTATAGGAGGTATGTCTTATTGATGACACTGACAGTAGTGTAATTATATTATAACTTATATGTAATTATACTTGTACGTAACTTCCCGCCATAACACAGTATTTCAGTGAAGGAGAGGTCGGGAGACCAAATCCCCTCACTCATGCATGCACAATATTTTTTCCTTCCCGCTTGAACGCTCACTCCGACACTGGCTCACCGTCCACCACGCCATGGTGCCATGGCGGAAATCGACTCTTTGTCGGGGCGACAATTGCTTTGTTACCCACGGTCACCATGGCCGAGGTGTAGTCATGGATCTTCTCCAAGTGCATGTACACGCAATACTTCACCCTGTGTTGCCAACGCTCTTGCGGCCTCTCGGACACCATCACAGTGTCAAGCACCTTGCGGCGCTTGCTGCTAGCGAAGATTAGCCACACGCGTTTAGGGATGGAGCATGGGTTGCTAGTCAACGCCCAAATACTGAACCAGCGTGTGTCAAGTGGATGAATCAAACTCGTCTCGGTGCTCACGAGTGCACAGGTGTGCAATACAGTGTGGTCGACGATGTCAATCTCCTAGGCATGATGCGCAATGCCATCAAGGTAGACGCGGACGCGGAACATCAAGGTGGCGCTGAGGGCACTCTTGAGGCTGTACCACTTGACGAAATGAATCTCAAACCCATAGGACTTGATGAACCCCTTCTTGAGCGCCTCAGCATAGTGCCGTCGGTGCTCAAACTTTATCAGGAAAGCTTCTAGGTGGTGCTGAGAGACCACCACCTCGCCTTCCCTTAAGCGGAGATCCTACATGAACGCCGCCTTGACGTCCTTCTATTTTGTTGACGCTAGCTCCTTGACTGCCCAGGTGATGATGGTCGTGGACTCCCATTCTTAGCTCTGCCTCAATGGCATGTGGGGTCGGGATGAAGCATTCCTCTTCTTCCAACCAGGTGGGCGGGTCGTCGAGAAGAGCTGTTAGTATACATGTCAAGAGTGCTTGGTTACCTTGGTTTGACATGGATGTTAATTTGTTGCTAGGAAATTGTTGGAGTAGTACTTTGAATATGGGAGGTGTCACTCCCCGATTTTTGGCTGGGATTAAAAATCGCTTAATAAATCATTTCTAGAATTTATATTAAAAGTTAATGCAAATTATCAAGTGAAATATATGTGGGAAATAAATTTTCCTTTGAAAATCATGGCTGAAAATATTTTTGTAATATTCACCATGCCCTAAAGTACTCTCTAGAATTTCTCATGAATTTTCGGAGCACAAGAAGTAATTTTAAAAGCACAAAGTCCATTTAATCAATTAAATAAACAAAAAACAAATTAAAAGTCCCCTTCTTTCTCTTGGGCCGTTTTCGGGGTCCAAGTCTTTTTACCATCCCTCGCCCGCGGCCCACTTCCTCCTTCCCCGGGCCAGCCTCTCTTCCTCTCTCCATCGCACCAGCCCGCTCGCTCCCCTCTCCTTTAAAGTCCACTTTACCTCCCTATCCAGGTCTCCTCTCTCCCTCTCTCCGACAGGTGGCCCCACCTGTCAGCTCTTTCTCCCACCTCCGGCCAGGAGACTCGGCAACCACCCCACGCTGGCACTCTCCCCACGTTGCCGCCTCTCCCGCGCACTCCCCACTCCCGCCCTCGCCTCCAAAGCACGGAGGCCGAGTAGTTGCCCATGTCCTCGCTGTTTCCCCCCACTTCCCCACGCAAATCGGCGCCGAGCCGAGCCGCTCACTCCCATGTCGCCACACCCACTCCACTGGCCTTTCCCGTCGCCTCGGTCCCCGAGCTTGCCATGCCCTCCCTTGTGCTCCCCATGCCAAGCCCAAGCCGTCGCTGTCGTTGCCACCTCCGGTTGGCAACTACCGCCACTAGCTCCGCCGCTGAGCCACGCCACCAGCTTCGCCGCGTCAAGGCCTTCCCAGCTTGCCCACTCCTCGAAGCACCTCGCTGTCAAAACGCGGCCTCTACTGGCAACCCGAGCCGCTGCCACCATTGTCGCCTCCAAACGCTCGCTGTCGACGAGTGAAGCCTTGCCAGGCCGCGTCATCGCCTCAATCGGCTCCTCCGCATTGAGGAGCACCTCGACCACCTCCTCCCAAAGCCAGAAACCCACCGGAGCGCCTTCACCTCGCAGCTGGTGAGTTTCCCACTCCCGGTCATCTCCGACCGTGTTTTCTCGCCTCCCTAGCCACCCTCTCTCCTCCCTAACCCTTTCAACTCATTCGCCAGATCGAGGAGACCCCGGGCACCGCTTTCCCTGAAGTCGGAGCTCTCTAGGATCCCGTCATTGTCGTTGCCCTGCGCCGGTCGCCGTCCATTCCTCACTGCTGAGACCTCAAGTCGTCGTCCCTTTGCTGTTGGCCTCTTGGTGAGCTCCCCTCTCCCTTCCCGCCTCCTTCGCCAGTCTTCCGCGTCGTCGCGGCGCTGGGGGTCGCCGCCTGTGGTCGTTGGGCCCAGGCGGCGCCGCCCGCTCGGCTTGGCCGACGAGTTCAGCTCCCCTTTCACCCGGCCGTCCGATCTACCTCTGGGCGGATCTGGGCCATCCGTGTGGGTGCCATGTTGGTGCCTCGTCGGCGCCATGTGCACGCCATGCGATGCACCCGCTCGGGTCTCCGTGGACTCGGACCACGATAGGCGGAACCCTTTGGAGTCACTGACTAGTGGGCCCGCTTGCCAATGCCGCTTCTCTCCTCGGCTGATGTCATAAATTGTAATAATTGTGCAATAAATTGAATTAATCTTTAGAAACTTATTTAAATAGCTCCAAACTTTTGAAATTCATAACTAATTCATTCAAACTCCAAATTGAGTCATTCAACTTGCAAAATTCATGTAAAATTGAGCTCTACGTGTTTAATTACTTTTGATGTACTGTTTATGTGGTTTTTTTGGGTTTTCCTTGTTTTGCGTGTCAGCGTGTAGATTCCGCTGTTTTGGAAGATCCTTGCAAGGAAAAGTGTTCGGGAGATTAATCGATTGAAGAAGCACGGCAAATCACACATTCCCCTTGAGCATGTTGAGCCTACTTTATAAAATATTTTACCGTTTGCAAATATATTACATGTTTTGCTAATTACATGGGAATAGGGACTACCTATGTACTTGCTAGTGCCATGTTCATTTGATATCTATTTCTTGTTAAATTTTGGGTGATATATTGATTAGCTTGTATCCCTTGTGAGATTTAACTAGAATTATATATGCTTAACCATGCTTAACTACCACTAGCTCACTTAATGGGATAATTACACAATCTACATTTAGCATCTTGTTGAGCTGCAAGCTCAAGACATTTGATCATGATTTAATGATCATAATTATCCAACTAAAATTTGGCTTAATGGTGGGCTGTGGGTACATGGTTTTGCTTGTCGCATCCATGGCAATTAAGGACTGGTTTGCGAAAAACCCTAAAAGACTTATCGTGCTTACCACAAGCAAGTGTGGGCAACTGCTGGACTTGTATTATAGCTCGACACCTTCCTAGGCATCGAGACAAGGGTGGATGTGATGGTGTTGGGTCATCCCCAACTTAAAGGTTGATCGGTTGCCGGATTCACCGTGACACACGGGGGGTTGTCCGCCCCGGCTTAAGTGGGGGGTGAAACCTCAGCGTGGTGTGGATGGTTAGAGAAGAGTTATGCGAAGGGTCTTGTCACAATCACTCGCATGGTGATGTGTTAGGCATGACACGATGACATATAGCGGATTGTGTCTTATGAGTACAGTTGTACACCTCTGACCAGAGTAAAACTATTCGAATAACTGTGGTCGCGGTTATGTGCGATCGACCAGTTTTATCGTGATTAGTCCCACACTATTAATTAACTTGACTTAATGAATTGATGTAGTTCAGGTAATTTGGTTGGGCCTGTTCAACGTGGTTTAGCGTTGTTTAGTGGAGATTTAATCTTTCCTTAATTAATCAACTGTTTTACTATTTCAAACTTTAAATGTTTACATCTGTCTTTCTGCATATAGCCGCAAACCTTTCTTTGTCTCCCATTATACATCTGCATCATTGGTGTGGCTTGCTGAGTACGGTGGTTATACTCAGTCTTGCTATTCCCCTTTTTCAGAAGTTTAATGCTTCTGAGCTAAAAAAGAAGTTAGAGAACCAAGGCTTATACCCCAATTGAGTTTTGTTTGTGGAGTGGAGCTAAAGCCACGATAGAATTGCCTTTTTCCGCTGCTGCTATTTTTTTTTCGGTGTGAAGACTAAGTGCCTCTTCTGTAATTATTTATGCTTTATTTTGTTTGGATCTGTATATTAATTTGTCGTTTTATGTATGCTGACTTAATTTCTGGATAGAGATTTATACACAAAATAGTTTAGAAATATGGTTAATTTTCTAGGCGTGACAGGACGTATCAATGCGGACAACGAAAACATGTCACTCTTTACGCTCAATATATAATCTTGTTTCGATCTTAATTTCTTTTGGGATGTAAAGCTGGACTTGTACTTAAGTGGGTCAGCATCAGTGTTCGAGATGGAACGACAGTTGGCCCGGTAGACGACCAGAGACTCTATCCAGAAGAGACATGTGCTCGGCACGCAGAATTACGTGCCTGACTATTTTATCCATGCGAACGTGAATTTTAAGGGCCATGAAATATCCACGCATGCCATTTAGGCAGATAACATGTACCTCGAAGGATTCAAGACACATGGAGCATCGTGTTATGCATTCAAGAATAAGAATCATCTGATCCCTGGGGCGTCTGCTCTCGATTTTGACAACGACTACCGTTCTCTCATTGGCGGGGGTCATGAACTTCTACAAGGTGTTGTTGTTGGCCAGAAATCCTCCTAGGAAGCACTGGCGATTCTGGCCAACCACAAGAAGAGCAGTTTCATCCCTAGACGAGAAATCAAGTAGGCATTGACCACATTCATCTTGATGCTCTGTGAGTCCCGATGCTTTATCCCTATCTATGCATACGGGCGAAAGCATAATAAAATTTTGGTAAAATCTAATCCATACACGCGTACGAATTAGGCTTATAGTGAGACACCCATCGAAGCCATCAGATTAAAGCTATCCTGTGTGTGTGCATGTATACATACTTTCCAATCATCCTAACTTATAGCATAGTACTAGTTTACCTGTAGTCTTTGATGACTTATATATTTTAAGCCGTGTATTATTTTTAAAATTTGTTTTAACTATTGAACTACACTCGAAATATACGAGGAAATGAGTATAATATTGAATATTTTTAAATATTTAAAAGCAATTTATTCAAATTGTATAAATAACTAAGCTATACAATGGAAGTAACTTTTTTGTAGCATTATAAGTAATTATATAGATGCTTTAAAAGAAAGACCTTCATATAGGTAAAGTGTAGATTCACAAGTAAATACATGATATTTTTTATTTGAGGTAATCCATATATCCATATATCTATATTAGTATTTTTTATTAGAAAAGCAAATTATTTCATATAGGAAGTAACTCTTCATAATATTAAAATATTAAAAGTAACCATATTGTTAGAGGAAGGAAGTAAAAAATAGAAGTAATATATTTCAAGTAATCACTATATTATGGTATTTCAAGTAATCACTATATTATTTTTAAGTAATTCCACGTCATACAGAAAGTGACTCAAAAAAAATAAAAGTAACTCTTCTAATACTAGTATTAGAAGTAACTATATTGTTAGAAGGAAGTAACTTTCAAAAAAAAGAACTTCATGGTGTTAGAAGTTGCTAGAGGGAAATAACTCTTTATAGTATTTAAAGTAACTACACTGCTAAAAGAAAATATTTTTTCACGGTATTAGAAGTAACTACAGAACTAGAGAAAAGTAACTCTTCTAATATTGAAGTAACAACACTCCTAGAGGGTTAAGAACAAAAATATATTTTAAATACTTGAAATATATTTAATATCAGACTCATTTTGTCACATATTTTAAGTGGAACACGATAGTTTAAATGGATTTCAAAAAAATATACAGTTTAAAGTTTAAAGAAATAAGTTACTGAAGGTTCTATAAAAATTTACTAGTGCAATGATAGTATTCTGTGCATGAGGAGAGAGAGAACATGGTGTTATTTTTATAAACATTGTTCAAACGAGCATCGCTTGCTGGTTTAGTCTAACGCGTGACCGCGCACCCTCTAATCGCCTCCTAAAATTTTACTGGTGGCATACATCTATATTATGATAATTATCCTAACTTACAAGATAAATTTATAACTCATATATCAAGTTATAAAGACAAGTGAACTCATCATAGGTCATACAACTAAGGTATACGAGAGGTAAATTTTGACGGGGGCCAAAGCCCCGCTGCTTATATATTAAATCCAACCTTGTTCTATGCAGACATTGTTACACCATGGGATAGGCAGGAGGGAGGCAAAGTTGGCAAGATTCCCCTTATCTTTCTCACTGTCAAATTTAATGGAGAATCATCTCCTAAGCTTTGCTTATCTAGAACAAGACCTATAATTAGCGTGCCATAAATGAAGCCAAACTGTGGGTTCAAAAAATGAAAAGCCTAGACATAGCCGTCAAAATGTCTACCTCGTCCTTCATGCGAAATAATGCTTAGTTTCTTACTTCATTCGTCTCAAAATATAACTACCTTGAGGTTCAAATAATGAAGGACAATATGTTGTCCATCAGTTCGCCTTGGCTTTGAAAATGCCTATGAAGTGGTAGAAGAAATTATATTCTTTTATTTACCACTGGTTAGTTACATGTTGATCCTATTAATAGTTCAACTAAGTGGCGGAGGAGCCAAGGTCACGGTCATAGAGGGAGACATAATGAATATTCCCTTCATTTGAGTTTTTCTGATTTCATATACTCCATGTGCATAACAAAAGGTAGTGTCCATATGTGCAGCTATTATCTCTTTACCTAGGGTATGCAGGTGTATGGTCATATATTTGGGTATAACCCCTATTAGGTGAACTTGACTTAAGTATGCAGAGGTAAAGGCATAAATCTCCCCTTTTTCTGATCTATAAACAATTGCCAAATGGTTTTCAATGATTTAGATACTTTCAGCTGGCAGCTTTTGGTCAATAGTCAGTATCTTGATGATTTTACCCTCACTTGCTGCTTTCCAATTTTTTTAGCAAGTGTCTACAAGGTAGTTATTAATAAGGATGTATTCTTCCCTCAAGTTCTCAACCTCACATCTCTCTTTTTCGCACGCACGTTTTTCAAACTACTAAATGATGTGTTTTTTACAAAAGTTTTATACAAAAAATTTACTTTAAAAACATATTAATTTATTTTTCAAGCTTTTTTTAGACTAATACTTAATTAATCACGTGCTAATATGTAACCCCATTTTTTATGCGGGGAGGTAGAGTTCCTAACTCCACCTACCGAACACAGCCTAAGATATCCAAATTACACTACAATAGATATAATTCTTAAACTGTGGGTGTGTTTACATCTCTGATGTGATATATATTGTGGAAAAAAAAACCAAACTTTAAGTGTAATTATATGTTTAATGTGACATAATGCAGGAAACGTGCAGTGCACGTGCACGATTACTAGGAGAACTTTTACTACATTACTTCCCATGCTACCTCACACATTCTATCCTTAATCCCCATCACCTCACTATACACTAATGAGGGATATTTTAGTTCTTTCGTCCAAATCCTTAATTCCTAAAACACTTCTATGTAGCTATATATTTTGAGATAGAGCAAACATTAAATTCTCCACCTGCTGAAAGGAGCCAATAGCAAGCTAGGCGTTGCTGAGGTGTGCGCTAGCAAGCTGATCTGGGAGCTGACTAATTAAATAAAAAAAAACCATCCCTTATTACTACTTAACTGTTCGCATATGTAATCCGGCCTTCCTTGAGATACTATTCCAGTTGATCTGTATAGCTACCTGTTCATTTCAGTCCTTCGATTTGCACAGCTCATATGTAGCTTGCTTTGTTCCTGCTAGGTTCACGTATCCATGTAGCTGGATCTCAGCATTTAAGTTCATCTGAGTGACGATTTTGGCCGCCGGTTTGACATCTTACAGGCATAGCCTAGTGTTGCAATTAACGGGTTTACCATTTTTATCAGAGTATGGCGGCGATTAATCAGAAAGTTAGCATGGCTCCCGTTGAAACATTTCGGTCGAATGTGCAAGCAGGGAATAAGCTGGCAAGTGCCAGGGGCAGGCCTAGCACAATTTAAGGGTATTCAGATGAATACTGACATTTCTTATAAAAAGAATATGTATATATAGTATACGATGCTTACGCATATGAAAAAATAAAAAGAGGTCGTATTCAACGCATAATACATATTATATATTATACCATCAATGCTATATAATATTATACACGTCAAAAACCTATTTGGCTTTTGCATAAAAAAACTATTTGGCTATAAAAAAAAACTGTCATATTTTGAATACACCACCTTTCCTGGGTCCGCCCCTTGTAAGTACTGAAAGGTTCGGTCAAGCAAAAGCATATAGTTAGATTTCAATGTAGATGCTCATGCACAAATTTTAATTTCAATGTAGATGCTCATGCACAAATTTTACTCCATCCGTTTTCATACTGTAAGTCGTTGGATTTTGTTCTTAGTTAAACTTATTTAATTTTGATTAAGTTTGTAGCAAAATATTATATCAAAATATATTTAATGTTAAATTTAATGAAACTAGTTTGGTGTTATAGATGTTGCTAATTTTTCATATAAATTCGGTTAAATCTAAAAAATTTTGACTACGAAAAAAATCAAACGACTTATAATATGAAAAAAAGAAATACTTATCAGTGAACTAATCCAATGCCTTTGCGCTTCCTGCTTCTTGCGAGTTGTGACTGAGATGCTTCAAATTTACATTACCAAGCACTATTCACATTACGCACACATAATTAAGCACGATGCTGCTGTCTTTTGCAAATAAATAAACAAATAACATCAATGTATCATGATTCTGAAATATGCATGTGAATATTTGAAAACAGAGTAATATGCCAAAGTTCATGGGCTAAAAACAGCACTACTTCCATGTGTTCCGTGCATAATACAAGGCAAATATTACAACAGCTCTGCCACCGGTTATTTTACGGTGTGCGCCCAATAGGCCAATACACATTTATGTGTAATACATGACCAATTTACAGTCAAGCATACAATACACATCTAGCACCAGAAATATGTACAATTAGAAGACGAGTTTCTGCGGTCACTATGGCCAGATAACCAGGATAACTTGGAAAAAGCTCTGCAGTCCCTACTGCCACAATTCTCTCTGATCTCTGATACAACCTGTGACCAGAGCTGAATGTGTCTTGCTTCTATTCCAATGATCTCACTGTGTCTGCATCACACCTTTTTCTTGCTTCTATTCCATTGGCATCGTTACATCAAAGCACAAGGCAACCAATCAACTAAAGTAAACACCGAGACAGGGAAACTCAAGTGTCAGCAGCAGGCAATCGAACTCTTTTTGCTTCCTCAGGTTCCATAATACATCTTGGATATTCAAGCAATCCATTCATGCAACTTGTGAGTAACCTGAAGGCCATATCTTCAGAAGTTATTTTCACATAAGCACTATACCCTCCTTTTTCTTAATATATGATGTTGGTTAGTTCAGTTAAACTAACGTCCGTCGAGTATTAAAAAAGAAGAGTACAAAATTTTACAAATTATACATGCATGACAGTATTGTTCTTTGAGAGGAACAGAAACTTATTCCATCAACTTGGCAAGCTGGGCAAGTCACTGGTCGTTTTATTAGAAAAAAAAAATTGTCTAGATATCGACCGGCACACATATCAAACCACAGAAATACACTCCAAACAACTCATATATATTAGGCAGGAAGAAAAACAAGTCACATCCCCAATTCAAAGAACCATCCCAACAATTTCCTATCAACAAATCAGCATACATGTCAAACCAGGGGAACCATGCACTCTTTCGCGGGTATACCGAACATTATTTCTAGCTTAGTACACATTCATAAGCCAATGAGCTTGCAAACATAAACTTTAGCACAACACTACCAAGGCCAAACCTCTGTTGTCTTGCTCAAGTAAGGTCAAAGAATATGCATTCCTCAAGAGCCCTCCAGGTTCAAGAGTATCTGAAATCATTGCAGCTGAGATAGAAAAGCAACCAGCTCTTTCAGCCATGGTCGATGCAGCAACTCAGGATCAATCGGACACGCAACAGCAGGGAAAATAAGGAAATTTAAAGTGGAGATATATGAATTTTATCACAGGTTCAAGAACATTATCACAGTCAGAGTCCCACTCGAATTTCTCAAATTTCTCTTCCACTATTGGCTCGCGCTCCTCATAGTAATCATCATCATCATAATAAGGCCTATAAATATAATGTTGTAAGGTCCAAGGTCCATCACGCTGCTGCTCATCGTAGTTCAGATTCGGCGGGATGTGGGAAATGTCGATGTCCTGCTTCAACACCCACTCGGTCTGACCACACCGTTCGTTAAGGAACCAAACCTGAAGTTGGGGCCTCAGCAATGATGGTAATGATGCACAGTATATCCCCTTGCTTGATTTTCCTAGATAAAATTGCCCATCTTTTGGATCTTCCGTGGGCATTCTAATTACTCGATACGTATTGTCCGACGGTGATATTCTGCAACAAGAACAGAATTACATGATCTGATCACAATGCATGCTTAAGGGGTGGAGTTAGTATATGTATCTACCTCATGACAAAGCAATTGGAGCAGCATATATAAAGTGCTCCTCGCCAGTATCCACACTGACGAGTGATGACCACAAAATGGATTTGACCCAACCATGGCTGGCAAGTGGTAACGTCCCTGCAGCCTCCCCTTCCCGACCAAATTTCCTCTCCTCCCACGAACCAGTCTTTGATGAAAACACAGGTAGGATCAATGTGGACGGCGGCCATTCGCATTCTTCTTCGTCGCGCAGCTTGTAAGGAACATTGGGCACCATCAACAACTCATAGTTGAGCGATAGTGTGGGGTCAGGGCCGAACAGTACGACCGGGTGAGGTGTTGCTTCCATTGGAAAATCAGAAACGAGATTAGCACACTGCTATTTCTCGCTAATCCCCTTTTCTTTTCTTTTTTCCGTTTTGACACTTTCCTCTCCCTTGTGCGTGTCTAGCCAGCCTTCATATATAGTAAATGCAGTCTACTACTGCTACATGCTGTATTATGTGAGCTATCTAATAAACCACTATGTAAAAGAAACTGTGCCTAATAATATATCTATTATTCGCATCATTACATGGCTAACATTGAAATTTTCTATCTCTGAAAT
Source organism: Oryza officinalis (assembly GCA_008326285.1). Classification (NCBI taxonomy): domain Eukaryota; kingdom Viridiplantae; phylum Streptophyta; class Magnoliopsida; order Poales; family Poaceae; genus Oryza; species Oryza officinalis. The sequence goes on from BDMV01000007.1 coordinate 10,545,382, forward strand.
ATTAGTATGGCAAATTTTTTTTCTCCTTTTATCAAGCTTTTGTTTATGTCTATTTATTTAGACTTTTTAGCTCGAATGATTTTATCATCGCTTATGATTTGTCTCCTAATTGCTCATAAGACTGAATTGAAATGAATAAATATATGTACAATCTATGATCTGTCTCCTAATTGCTCATACGGTTGAATTGAAATGAATAAATATATATATACATTGTAGCTAGCTATATGATAAGCCTGTCTCTTGCATTATCATTTTTTTTATGTTGATATGATATATTACCTATAAAAAATCTTAAAATTTGCTTATATTTTTATACTATCTTTTGATCATAATCACCTATTAAGTTGGCCCCCTCATACTCAAATCCTGGCTTTGCCACTATGTGGGGTCGAACACCAGGTACTCGTCTTCGCTACAACCCATGCCTAGAGGTAGGGGATGATAGGGCAGGGGCGTTGGGTGCAGGAGCAAGAGCTCCCACTGCCGCTTGGCAGGGTTTGTTGATGATATGTCCTAAAGGCAATCATAGAGATGATTATATCACATACTATGTTTACATCTTTATTATACGTTGTTCCTTGAAATAGATAACTTATTATTGATTAATGAATATGTGATTTATTCATGAGACTATTTATGTTGTATGTTACTATTTTTAAAAGTTCCCTAATCAAATATCATATATAGAACAGATATGGTTCAATGATCAGCACATTCATTGATTGATGATCATGTCTCATGGATCATGGTATGGAGATACCAAATTAATAATATGGACACATGTTGGGGAACATGTTGTTGGATAGACCCAACATGAGACACTGCAAGAGCTATATGTGATGTGCCATCAATGGTCTCATATTAGTGTTGGTGTAAAATCCTTAGACCTGAGATTATCATGATTCCCAACATATGTAGTAGCTTGCTTAGGGGCTACCAAACACTACTTCGTAATTGGATAGTTATAAAAGTAGTCTTCGGACATGCTATAAAACATGTAGTGCGATATGAATAATCAAGATGGAATTTGCCCCTCCCTTGAAGAGATATCTTTGGGCCTCTCGATGTTATATAGATTATGAAAGTGCATGGCCGTGGCAAAAGTGATTGAAGAGTCAATCGCAGGTTAAATAATCTATTACAGGATCGAGTGAATGATTGAGCTATTAAAGGATGGCACATATATAGTCTTGAGCTTAATCGATATATTGAGACAAAGGGGTTCATACAAGTATACACTAGAAGTTCAGCCGATATGATCTTTATGTATGCTCGGTGGGTCAATATGTTCTGCTAGGGGCTGCTGTTGACACATAGACCGAAAAGAAGTTTTCGGGTTGCAGCCGAGTGTACATGAACCTACAGGGCCGCACACTTAACAGGCTAGAATAAAGGGATTGGATGAAGATCCAATATATGCTCAATTCGTATAGAGATCCGAGTATGACTCCTATGGGCCTCGGAGGCCCAGTTATGAATCCTATATATATTCTTCAGGTGATGAGGCTGGTCGTTAGAGAGAAACCCTAGCCGTCACTCCCCTCCTGAGCAAAACCCTAGCTGCGCATGGGCGCTAGCACGTCCGTGCAACGTGTTCCATCCCTAAACGTGTGGACACCGGTAGAGGCGTCGCTGGTCTGCAGTGCTGATCGGCGTGAGAGCATGGCAGGGCGTATGCACGAGGAGGAGAAGGTCGGGCTGCTGTGATCTACTACTTCCTCTACATCAACATGTGCTACGTCGCCAACATTCCTTCGGCTTCTTGGCACTTACTTCCGCTGCATAGCGCGTCGAGTGGTAAGGATCTATGATCTCATACTTGCATGGTTCCTGATTTACGCAATAGAAAAATTTTGATTTATGCTATCGTAGTCTATGCGTATCCCAACAGGGTTGACCACGCGATAGCGGAGCAAGAAGAGGAGGACGTTGACGTAGATGAGGGGCATGGAGCCGCCGACGCTAGGGTCGGCTGGCGACGACGCGGTGTAGTCAAGGCAGCAAGAGACGGCAGTGCTCGTGGTGGGGCGGGAGAGGAACTGGGTGAATCGTAAGTCGTGGTAGTTGAGGAGGGTGCCGCAAAACGAGAGTGAGAGGAGGTCCGTGCGTAGGAGGCGGCGGGCGTCGATGACACGGCGCCACTCCTTGCAAACGCAACAGGACAACACGAGGCCCCGCGGTGCGAGGCAGCGGAGGACGGCCGTGAACACGTCGTCAGGCAGCGACGACGCCAGGTCCATCGCCTCCCCTCGCTTGACTATCGCGGCGGCTAGGGCTCAGCGCGAAATTGGGGAATTTTTTTAAGTAAAGTAGCTGGGTGGCCCGCACAATTGTGCGGCTAGCATCCATACAAAATTATCAATTTTATACATATGCTTTTACTTCAAGTTTTTTAAATAGCTATCTCGTTGTCTTAGGACATTAAAAGACCGAACCTTATCATCCCCGAGTTTTTGATTTTATAGTTTTTAAAAGTCACACCAGTCGCTACCCCCTTCCTTTCTTTGTTACCATTTTTAGAAGTATCGTCAAATGCCGTCGCTGTACTCCTCTATGGCCCGCTCGCTGTCTCCCCTCTTTATTATCGTTGGGATTTTAAAAATTGTGGGGTTCATTTTGTTAGTTTCTAAAAGTCCCGCCAATCGTCGACGGCTCCGCCACTGTACTCCTCTACGGTACGCCTGCTGACTTCCCTCTTTATTGTCATTGAGATTCTAAAAATCGAACACGATTATCATTGGGGTTTATTTTTAATTTTTTCTAGAAGTTTCACCAACCGTCGTGACTACGTTGTTTACTGGTTTACCCATCCCGTCGTTCCTTCTCTAATCTCTTAATCGTCATTGGGTTCTATTTGGAGTTTTGTTTATAATTTTAAGATGTCCCATCAACCACCACCATCCTACTTCTTTACGGGTCTGTTGTTTCTCCCCTTTTCATTCTTATTTGTCATTGTTGTGTTCTAGATGGACTATTTTTCAAAAAAAGGTCATATTTTTCATTCCGATATTTTGTTATTTATAAATTGTATTCCTACTTAAATCCTTATAATTATTTTTCTATTTTCAAAATTTATTTTATTTTTATTCTAAATTTTAATTAATCTCATGTTGTGTTCTAGATGGTTTCTTCTTTCAATAGTCTTTATTTTTATTCGGAATTTTAGTTATTTATAAATTTTATTTATAGTTGAACTCTTATTTTTGTTTTCTAATTTCAAAATTTATTTTATTTTTTACTTTGAATTTTAATCAATCTCATATTGTATTATATATAAACTGTTCTTTCAATATTCCTTATTTTTTATTCCCAATCTCAGTTGTTTGTAATTTGTATTCTTGCTTGAACTCTTATTTTTATTTTTTAATTTCGAAATTTATTTTATTTTTATTTCAAATTTTAATTAATCTAATTGTGTTCTACATAGACTCTTTTTTCAATATTTTTTTAATTTTTATTCCGAATTTTAATTATTCTAAATGTAATCCTATTCAAACTCTTCTTTTTTTTCTTTGATTAATGTGAAAATTTCTAGACCCCACAACAAACGTGAAGATTTCATTCAAGGTTATCTTAATAATAATATAATAGACAGATAGATTTCACAAAACCACATATATTATAGTTCAAGTTGTATAAAATCACGGTGATTTTAGCATGTGGCATATAACCCAAGGTATTATGGTCATCAAGTTTCACAAAATCACACTATTTATCATTTTGAATTTGATCTATATTATTTTTTATTCTACAATCATATCTCAAATTTATAAGGATTTTATCTTTCATATAAATGTTATATCTGCTTTTTAAAATTTTGATATAGGAGTATGTCAAAATGGTTAATGGTGTGATTTTGTGAAATTTTAAGACCATAATATTCGAGACTATATGTCATATGTTAAAATCTTTATGATTTGTACAACTTTGATCATAATAAGTAGGGTTATATGAATATCACTCCTTTTTTGCCAATGCAATTGATTTGGGCTCAAGCCGCGGGAGGTGGTCGTGATCAGGTTCGTTGCCAAGTGGGTCTAGCCGTGAAGGACGCCGCTGCCGGTCAACGGGCCGGCCCATTGGACCTTCTTTTTTAAAACGATTTTCCAATTATATATTGCACATGGATTTTTATTCAGTTTGTAAACAAGTTTCGATGAAGTATTGTCCTAAAATACTGAAATGAAATTGCCCCGTATCGATCTGTTAGCACATGCGGAATGCAGAGGGTGGTAGCTGAAACAGACTCGATGTTCCTGAAATCGGCGTTGGAAGAAAACACCTTTGCTCTGTCGGCGATGGGCGGCGTCATCTACTCATCTGTGATCTGAAAAGCTTCGCAAACTCTAGTTTTAATTCCTTTGCTATCAAGTATTGCCCTCGGGGATGTAATAGTGTAGCACATGCTATTGCGACACTGGGTTGTAAATTGTAATGCTCAACTCCAAGACATTCTTAGGTGCGATGATGTACCACCTGAGGTGGAGGAGATGGTGACCAGTGATCTTACTGGTTATATGAGCTAATGGAATCTTTCCATGTAAAAAAAAATACCGAAATGAAATTGCCCCGTATCAATCTGTTAGCATTGGCACTGCGCAACTCGAGCTGAAAAAAATTTGAAAATGTACTTCTTTTCACGTTTGGAAAGAACTGCCGCCGCGAGTTCGCTCGGCTGGGACACGAACCCACGCAGATGAGATTATGCAGGGCCACGACATCGCATTTTCTCTGAACGAAGTCGCCATGACTTTGTGCCATCCCCTGCGAACTCGAGGTGGGGTCTGGGTTCGCTGTTTACCCGCGCGATCTGATGATGACATCGTAAACACGTCACGAGAATTTACCTTATTAATATATCACGGTGTTTTTTGTCTATTCTGTATCATTTACACTTGTATATTATATTAGTATTGTTATATTTGTGGTGTTTACAGATTTTTTTTAAGTAAGACCATCCATACCCTAAATCGGATTTAGATACATCATTAGACACAAGTACTTCTACTCCCTGAACAGTTAATCTCACGAGCATACTTTTTTAACCTCTTGGTTCAAACTAAGATGTGTTAGATGTTTTCTGCCAGACAACATGGTGTTGGGAAATTTGATATCTCGATTGGGAAACCAAAGGAGATTGCGCCAAAGACCATTTCCACCCGTTGTCTATGTGCAATCACCATGATAAATTTGTGTTAAAATCTTCCTTAACTACACGCCACGATTGGTGGTGCCATGCCCATTCCTTTTGGAGCTGCCCCCGATTCCCTCAACGCTAAAATAAAAGGGGAGGCCAGCCTAAAAACAAGGTGAAGATCTCTATCTCGCTCTCAATCTCGTTGACACGCTAAACCCTAATCCCGATCTGAATAAGTGGTGGAGGGGGAACGTGTGGCCCTTCCTGGTCAATGCAAGTGGTGGCCAAACGGACACCGCCACGCCGCATCCTATCATTGGCGACCCCTTCGGGATCAAGCCGGCGATTTGGTATGCGTTGCCACTACGACTACTTTGTCTACACCGACAATCACCGAAGCGGCTTAAGGGACTTCGACCTCTACTTCCACACTGGTCATCACCGAACATATCATGAACATCATGCTAATGGCTTCTCAAGGTACCCATAAGTTTTACCTATAACTTTCGCATAAGGTGATAATGCTTAGGCTAAAGAATTAGATTAGTAGATTAGACAATCTACACATGATTCAACTTATCAGGAATCCATTTTCTAACTGGCTTTCGTGCTTTGGTGAGTCGTCTTAGATTCTTTTGATGACCTATGTTGTGTTGAAGGGATATCTGGTGATATAGTCTGATTGTTGCCTCCAATGGCTAGATTTCTATTCCCCAAATGAGATAGCATGATATCCAATATTTGTAACACGTCGTCACTTCATACATATTAACCGTTTTTTCTATCAAAAATACTCTGAAGTTTAGAGTGTTTAGTCCAAAAGAACACATGATGAGCGGGGCGTACCTCACCGCAGCCATAGGGCAACATAAAATACAAAAACCAACCAAAGCTGATGTTTGAACAAGACATAAGTGGAATGATATTTGGTTGCCAACCAATCAGACCCAAAGTTACTAAAGGATGCCTAGCTGGATAACTCCAATAAAAAAAAGAAAAGGCAACATTCAAATCAGAGATAAACTTAGAAGCAATTCCCGAAATGAAAACACATTTTGACCAATTTGGATGTAAAATGAAAACAAAATCCCGCTAATCAACCCCTTCAAAAAAAAAAAAAACTTCCTACCACCAACGCAGAAGGGTTAGGTGTAGGACTCAGCTATCACAAGCATTCCTCTTCTCTCTTTTTTCCCCAAACACCATAGCTCGACTTATGTGGTTATAGTTTGATTATTATCTCTAATAGGTAGATTTATACTCTTCATAAGAGATGACCTGATATCAATATAACTAATATTCACTTAACATGCCACCGCTTCATATATATTAACAGTTTCTTCACTAAAAATACTTTAAAGGCTTGGTTCAGAAGAACACACATGACAGACAGTGGCGTGACTCACTGCAGATACGGCAACAAAAACCAGCCAAAGCTGACGTTTGAACCAAGAGAAAACCTGGAAACAAGTCACCAAAGCGATGCCTAGCTGGACACAACGCTTGTACAAAAACAGAAACGACAACGTTCGAATGAGGGGCCAATTTTAGAAGCAATTCGCCAAACGGAAGCAAAACCTGACCAATTTGGATGTAAAACGAAAACCAAATCCCGCTCATCAACCCCTTCCCAAAAAAAAAAAATTCCTACCGTTTTTAACAAAAAATCCTCCCGATTTCGGATTTCCAAATCCCCCGTGTGAAACGGTCCCGAAAATTTTTTTGGGCGACGCGGCTCCCGCCAAGGAACCCCGCCTCCGCGCCCGTTTCCCCTTCATCCATTCCACGCGCGCGGCGCGGCCGCCAACACAAATCCTCCAAAAAACCTGAAACTGCCGCCGCGTGCAGCGTGCTCCACCCCCTTCCGGTTCGTCGCTATTAAAATCCCCCCGCGCCGCCACGCTCCTCGCTTCCGCTCGCCCTGTCGCGCCGCTTGCTTCGCCTCGTGACCGCGTCGCCTGCGCCTGCGCAGCCCCCGCCGGCGAGGGGGTGGGTGTGGTGACTGTGGGAGGTGCGTTTCCGGTTTGCTCCGCGGGCGGCGCGTCGACGCGTGCTTGGGTAAGCTTGTGTGTGATGTAAGGATTTGTTGTTTTTTCTTTCCCGCATGTTGTAGCGGCGAGGCTTCTCGATCTGTGTCTGGTTGGCTTTGTACGGGTGGTTTTGTGGGGTTTGGGGGCGGGTTTTGGCCGGTGAAATCGTGCTGCTGCTGCTTCGCCAGGTTGCGCGTCCAGGTTTGGGGATTTGTTCTTCCTGGCTCTAGGAAGCGTTCACGGAGCGGATTTGTGTCCTACATTGCTGGTCGCTGTTCGTGCTGTGCCTTAAGAGGAGATTCGATGGGAAACATTTCGAGATTTTGGTGTTTTGCTGCGGCGGAGCGTTGCTTCGAGTTGGGGAATGGTGGATTAGCCCGCGGACTCGGGGATTTAGGGGAGGATTTGATTTTAGGAGGGGTTTTGCTTAGCAAATCCGTTCTGTTTGTGCTGGTTGATGTGTGATTTAGGGGCAAATTCTAGGCGTGAAGGATTTGTTACTGGATTTGTTGCTGGATTGGCCAGCAAAATCCCGTCCCCACTGTTCCGGTTCCCCTGTTTTTCTCACTTGGTAGAACGGGACGGGGCGTGTCTTGGTGGAGGTTGGGATTAATCCATCCGTTGCCTCGGGGACCGTGCCTTCCACTATCCCCGGACAGTTTGGTCGTGTTTTTTAATTGCGCTTCACAAAGTGGGGTTTCTGATGTGCGCTCTAGAGATTGATCTTGGTGCTGGAATCGCTGATTTGGGGCTGCTTCGGTGTGCTTAGCTTCATCTGAGGCCGCCCCAGATTTGGGGCTGCTTCACTATGCTCTCCGCCGCGCCGCCGCCACCGCTGCCTATTTGTAGTCCTATTAATCTTCGTATGGTATGTTGGGGGTTTAGAAGATTGTTTTGATGAATCCTTCGGTGTGGTTTAGTGGTGCTGTTTGGTTGAGTTATTAATCTTGTTGCCATGAATCTGTCCGACGTCCTCTTCAATAGTAGTATTGAGTCGCTTTCCCAAAATAGTCAACTTCTAGGTTAGTAGATATTTTCCCCATCTACCGGAGATAAATTTTCTGGTGTTAACTGCAACGCAGGGTAGCGAATTTGTGTGTGGATTTTTCATCTTCATCAACAATTGTTCGCCGCCCTTGGTACCCCGCTGCCAACGATAATCTGCAGCTGGTAACCTTGTTCATCAGTCTTCAAGGTATTTCTGTGATGGATTCACTTTCTTTTTACAGCAAATGAGTTTTGAGTGGTTTATGTTGCTATATTGTGCTGGTGTGGTGAATTTGGGTTTGCGATTAGTGGGTCGTTAAGATGCTCGGCACTTTATTTGCTACCTACAGTTGTGCAACAGTACAACCAAATATTGTCTACAGCATTTCATTTTAGAGTTTCTTGTTGGTATTAGTTGGTTGAATGTGATAGCATGGTTTGGAACATTGGGATTTCTTGTGGTTGTTTCTGCCACTACCTTTCTCTGTGTGTTTAATGCATTCAGTAGTGCTCACTTGTTTCCCTGGCTTTCCTATCTTATGGTGGACCAATTTTAATCAAGCTTTGGGGTTATCTTAAGGCCAGTGATGTAGTTTTAGGAAAAACCACTACCTTACTGTTAGTTGGCTTGATACTTATATCCTTTCTGGAAAGAGATTCCCTGAACTTGTGCAGTTTGCAGTTGTGTCATCCTTTCTACACTATCAGTTTTTGTAATCTGCTGGGTTTTGTGTTTGTGAACTAAGTTGTGAATGGGAATAGATTTGTATTAGTGAGTGCATGATTCATTGATTTGGATGTGGGTTTTTTTTTTGACATGGGATGACTCATGACCTACTTGCTGTCCTTTCTAGATGATTCTACACACAATTATTATCCTTACTTTCCATGATAGTTAATAATTTGCTTTTGCGCAACGAACGCTACTTTTTAGCATAGTGACTAAATGAACTGCAAACTGCATGAGAGATTCATGTTATGCATCATTTCTGTGCTACTCCAAAATATAGTTGAACAGAGAAATAGTATGTACTGGAACCAACAATTTCACTTCTGTTTTGGATGTTGAATAGCATATAAATATACCTTGCATATAATTGCTTTTGATAAATTATGTTGCTCATTTGATCTTTTTCCATAGTTAATTTCAAGAAGGCTACAGCATTTATGTGCTAATATATAATCTACATATCTGACTAATTTTACAGGGAGATATGGTGAAAAGTCCGCGTTCTCCTGTTACCACAGGTCTTGTTCTTAATTACCTCGTTTTTTTCTTGCCCTGTATGACAATGAAGTGTCACCTTTTTAATTTATGGGATGATATATATTCCTTTACCGTTACCAGGAATACCTTGTGATAAACACTACTTTTACCTGGATAGTTTTTCATGCCTTTGCTTTGACTTTGAGAATGTAAATCTGTGATGGCATTTGACTCTTGTTTGATAGATGATATCTGCAACGTGCCATGTATTTTACTGGTTCGATCAAGCGTGCTATGATTTTTTTTTTTGCAGAAGACCAGGGGTCTGCCCTATCATAACAAATATGCATTTTGTAAATATATTGTGAAAAGGGATGGCGTACATGCCTAAATTGACCGGGAATACATGCTAAATCTCCCACCATTCTCCCTCTTCCTGATCTGCTATTAATCAATAATAATCATTGAATTGTATAAACCCAAGCATTCTTGTTCCACAACAATGATGCATTGAAGCAAAGTTGGTGTCTTAATTCTAAAATGTATTAACCAAATTTCACTAGTGAAGTTCAGCATCACACATTCACACTTGTAAGAACAGTAATGTACACTATTATCAATTTGTCAGTTTGTTGTGTAATTGGTCAGAGGTCAACGTCTTGGGAAGACTCAACTTGAATGGAGCGCAAGGCATGTCAAGATATAGATAAACACTTGCCCACCATCACCGTCACTGCTGCAGTTATCATCTCGTGCCATCATATCACCAACTGGCGGACTGGGCATGGGCCTAGGCATATAATGCTTGTGGCCTTCCCACTTTGGTTAAGCTGATAATTATGCTGCCTTTCAGCTTAATCTGGTGACTTGGAGGCAGCATAGGCCATTCCAAAGGGAATCAAACATCGCATCTCCTTGTCGCTTCTGCCAGCAAACTGCTGGTGGCAGCGGCATTGCCTTCTGCATCAACCTTATTTTTTGTGTTGTTGGTGGCATATGGCTCTCGGTAGTCTAGTGGTTTTCCTTCGTGGAACTTTCTTGCTACTGGTGGGGTAGAGATCTTGGCAGTTCATTGGTTGTATCTGGCGATGAGATCATGCTGAGACATAATCTTGAACTCTGATACCTCTTCTCAGGGTGAAAACCTTTGTTCTTACCTTCATTAGTTGGAGCCAGTGATGACATCGACCTAATTGATGTTCCCTTCTAAAGGCATTGCATAGGAGAATTGGCCCATGGGAGCAGAGGTGAAAACCTTCGATCTAATTTTCATTGATTGGATCTAGCAACAATGATGCAAGCTATGCCCCTTCTTGGAGGTGTTGCCATTAATACTAAATCCCCAAGGACCTCTTTCAACTGTTGTCCTCTTGTGGTTGGTCACCTAGTGGTCGCGATGGCGGGTCTATGTTTCTTTTTTTTCTTGACCAGTCTTAGCATTGACAAGTTTTGTGATGTTATGTTTGTTTCTGGTCTTGGTTGTGTGCAGTCCTAGTTGATGTAGAGGTTGGAATTTACACTGTCCCTTATCTAAACAACAATTCCTTGGGTTGAGTGGCTTATTAACAATGGATAATATACCTTAATCACATATTGGCTTAAGAAATCTTTTGTTAGGAACCTTGGACACCCCTCTGAAAAGCATTCTTATTACATACTTATAAGGTAAATTAATCGCAATGCATGTTACCTTGTCGAAAGGAAATAAATTAACTATTGTTTGGTCATCAAAAGTTCCAGATCTATGTGTCAACAAATGGGATTGAGGTAACATGGAATGCTATTTTGAAAGGTTTTAACAAGGCAGGGACAATATTGTCCCCCCAGGATGAGGAACACAGCACTGTTCCACATTTTCGGTGACTACTTTTGGTTAGTTTACTCATCATCTGTATGGTAATGCATAAATGCGGCAGCCAACCGATTCGGAAAGAGTTTTTGCCATCCTTGACAATTACCTAAATGGCCAATTGGCATGCTTTGCGAGCATGACATTGATCATGATTCCTAGGATGTGTATGACATGTACATGATACCATAACGGTAGGTTATTCATGTGGTCCACCAGCAAGTTTCCCAAAAAATTGACAAACTGATGAAACTCATGCTAAAATTACAGAAGTTGTTTTTAATCTTCATGACATTAGTATGCGAATTATATCCAACACAGAATAATGAAGTTTTGTTAACTTATGAAATGACAGCTGTTGCTATTACTCATAACGAGTGTCAAAATCGCTCTAAAAAATGCTACTTATTTGAATATGGCTTCTTGTCACTCATGTCGTTTTGCGTTAGGTAAATGCAGGCTGAAAATGCATATTTCACTGTTGGTTGTACATCAGGAAAGCAGAATAGTAATAGTAGATATATATGTTACTTGCCGTGGATCTTGTTGCCGCATTTAATTTCTACGTGCCTATGTTTTTCAAGTTACTGATAGAAAGCATTTGTTATCTGATTGTGGTTTATTTGGTGAAAGTTTATTCTATTATTTATTCCAGTCGGTGAACCAATACTTTCCTGTTTGTTACACTTTATGCATCTTCATCTTTGTTTTTTTTTCCTGAAAGCCTCATCTTTATTTTTTCTTTCATGTTTGATTTTTACATATTAAAGTCTTTACTATATTCCAGCATTTCTGTTTCTTAATTTAGTTGTTGATTAACACTCTGAGTGGTGGGGTTTTCAGGAAAGAAAAGGTGTAGAGCAAAGCCACAAAAGGACGAAGATACTACTGATAAAGGCAAACTGGATGAGGGATCTCTGGATGCTACAAAAGAGATGAATGGAGTTGGAAAGGGTGATAGCCGTGCTGCCTGCAAGAGGCCAAGGAGAGCAGCAGCTTGTTCTGATTTCAAAGAGAAATCTGTACGCTTATCTGATAAATCCTCTGTTGTTGCGATCAATGGAAATAAGATGGAAGAGGAGGAAATGGATGCTGTGAAGCTGACAAAATTAGGACCAGAAGTTCAGAGACCTTGTCGGAAATTGATTGATTTCATCTTGCATGATGCTGATGGGAAACTGCAGCCCTTTGAAATGTCAGAAATTGATGATTTTTTCATCACAGCTCTTATCATGCCCATGGATGATGATTTAGAAAAAGATCGCCAAAAAGGAGTGCGATGTGAAGGATTTGGGCGAATTGAGGACTGGGCAATATCTGGTTATGATGAAGGTACTGCAGTAGTCTGGGTCTCAACAGAAGTTGCTGACTACGAATGTGTGAAACCAGCAGGCAATTACAAATCTTACTATGACCACTTCTATGAGAAGGCACAGGTCTGTGTTGAAGTTTACAGAAAACTTGCAAGATCAGTTGGTGGGAATCCTAATCTAGGTCTGGAAGAATTGCTTGCTAGTGTTGTTCGCTCTATTAATGCTATCAAAGGTTACAGTGGTGCACTGAGCAAAGACTTTGTAATTTCCAATGGTGAGTTTGTATATAACCAGCTTATTGGATTGGATGAGACAGCAAACACTGATGATGAGAAGTTTGCGACACTCCCAGTTCTTCTTGCTCTAAGAGATGGGTGCAAATCTAGAGTGGAAGTAAGCAAGCTGCGGCCTAACATTTCAAATGGAAACCTGAAGATTAATGATGCAGAGTGTAAAGAGGTATCTGAAGATGATGATGAAAAGTTAGCAAGATTGTTGCAACAAGAAGAAGAATGGAAGATGATGAAACAGAGAGGTAAACGTGGAACACCTTCCCAGAAAAATGTCTACATCAAAATTAGTGAAGCTGAGATTGCCAATGACTATCCTCTGCCTGCATACTATAAACCCTCTAGTCAAGAAATGGATGAGTACATATTTGACAGTGAAGATAGCTTGTATTCTGATGTGCCAGTAAGGATCCTCAACAACTGGGCTTTATACAATGCAGACTCCAGGCTTATTCCTTTGGAACTAATCCCCATGAAAGCAGGCGCTGAAAATGATATAGTTGTCTTTGGATCTGGTTTTATGAGAGAGGATGATGGCAGTTGCTGTTCTACTGCTGAATCTGCAAAATTGTCTTCTTCATCAAGTAGTTCTAACCACCAGGATGCAGGCGTTTCAATTTATCTGAGCCCAATCAAGGAATGGGTTATAGAATTTGGTGGATCAATGATTTGCATAACCATTCGAACTGATGTGGCCTGGTAAGTACTCCAGCCAGATGTGTTCAATGCAGATTTTTTCTATTACACAATCTTTGTGTTGGGAAACAATTTTCCTTCTGCCTGCACTACATTGATGCTTACATTTGGCTTGTGATTTCAGGTATAAGCTACGGCAACCTACAAAGCAATATGCTCCTTGGTGTGAGCCTGTCTTGAAAACAGCAAGGCTCGCTGTTAGCATCATAACTCTACTAAAAGAGCAAAGTCGTGCTTCAAAGCTTTCTTTTGCTGATGTCATCAAGAAAGTGGCAGAATTTGATAAAGAGAGTCCTGGATTTATATCATCTAACGTTGCACTGGTTGAGAGATATATTGTGGTCCATGGACAGATTATTCTTCAGCAGTTTTCAGATTTTCCAGATGAGACTATCCGGCGGAGTGCATTTGCCACTGGTCTTTTGATGAAGATGGAGCAAAGAAGGCATACAAAGTTGGTCATGAAGAAAAAGGTTCAAGTGATGAGAGGAGAGAATCTGAACCCAAGTGCAACTATGGGGCCAGCATCAAGAAGAAAAGTGATGCGTGCAACAACAACCAGGTTGATTAACCGGATATGGAGTGATTACTATGCACACCATTTCCCTGAAGATTCCAAGGATGCAGATGCAAATGAAGCTAAAGAAATTGACGATGAACTGGAAGAAAATGAAGATGAGGATGCTGAAGAGGAAGCACAGATTGAGGAGGAAAATGTCTCAAAAACTCCACCATCAACACGGTCTCGAAAGTTGGTGTCACAAACATGCAAACAAATTAGATGGGAAGGTGAAGCCATTGGTAAAACAGCTTCTGGAGAAGCTCTATACAAATGTGCTTATGTTCGAGAGCTCAGAATAAATGTGGGGGGGACAGTTGCACTAGAAGATGATTCAGGAGAACTGGTCATGTGCTTTGTTGAGTACATGTTTCAGAAACTTAATGGAGCAAAAATGGTTCATGGAAGGCTACTTCAGAAAGGTTCAGAGACTGTTCTTGGCAATGCTGCAAATGAAAGGGATCTTTTCTTAACCAATGAATGTTTAGAATTTGAGTTAGACGATATCAAAGAATTGTTGTCTGTCAATCTCCAATCATTGCCCTGGGGTCACAAGTATAGAAAAGAGAATGCTGAATCCGACAGGATTGAGCGTGCCAAAGCTGAAGAGAGGAAGAAGAAAGGTTTGCCAATGGAATATTTATGCAAAAGCTTGTACTGGCCTGAGAAGGGTGCGTTTTTCTCCCTTCCTCATGATAAGCTGGGCCTTGGCAATGGTTTCTGTAGCTCTTGTGAGCACAAAGAGCCAGATTGTGATGAATTGAAAATACTATCCAAGAACAGCTTCATCTATAGAAACGTTAACTACAATGTCAATGACTATTTGTATATTAGACCTGAGTTTTTCTCTCAAGAGGAGGATCGTGCAACCTTCAAGGGAGGGCGAAATGTGGGTCTAAAGCCCTATGCAGTTTGCCATCTATTGGATGTCCATGAACCTGCTGGATCCAGAAAAATTCATCCGGCATCAACAAAAATCAGTGTTAGAAGATTTTACAGACCAGATGACATTTCATCAGCCAAAGCTTATGTTTCTGACATCAGAGAGGTTACATTCTTTGTCCTCCTTTTCTATGTTTGAATTCTGGTTTCATCATTAATTCATTACTATCATTGTTTGCAAGATGTTTCTTCTTACATTGGCTTTGATACTTTTTCTGGATCAGGTATACTATAGTGAAGATATAGTTAAAGTGCCTGTGGATATGGTAGAGGGAAAATGTGAGATCAAAAAGAGGAGCGACATCTCAAATTCAGATGTTCCAGTGATGGTTGAACATGAATTTTTCTGTGAACATTTCTATGATCCTGCCACTGGAGCATTAAAGCAGGTTAGTCAATAGCTAATGTACCATTTTTATTCAGCAAATGTTAGTTTTCATAGTTAACTGAATGTGTGCTGTATATATGGACCAGTTGCCTCCAAATGTTAGGATCATGTCTGTGCAACAAAAGGCAACTGGCGCTTTGAAAAAGAACAAAGGAAAGCAGATCTGTGAGAGTGATCAGGTGGATTCAAATAAATGTAGAAAGGTGTCCAAAGAGAACCGTCTTGCAACTCTTGACATTTTTGCTGGCTGTGGAGGTTTATCAGAAGGACTGCAGCAAGCCGGTATGCACTTGCCTTCAATAATGGTGTTTAGCTTTATCATCAACATGTTGGCCTTCAGACTGATATTTTATTACCATTTAAATTCTGTAGGTGTATCGTTTACAAAGTGGGCAATTGAATATGAGGAACCAGCTGGTGAAGCATTTACCAAAAATCATCCAGAAGCTGCGGTGTTTGTGGATAACTGCAATGTGATTCTGAAGTAGGTGCACTGTGCGCTTCCTTGATTTTTTGTGATTTTCTTTTTACCTATATAGCTCAATAGCAACTGTTATGTGATTTTGCAGGGCAATTATGGACAAATGTGGAGATGCTGATGATTGCATTTCAACTTCTGAGGCTGCTGAGCAAGCAGCTAAATTTTCTCAGGAGAATATTACGAACCTTCCTGTCCCTGGCGAAGTAGAATTCATAAATGGTGGTCCTCCATGTCAGGTATATTATTTTGCTATACCTTTTAGAAAATGGATTTTTTTTGTATACCTAGACAAGCAAATTGTTTGCACTTCAGTACTTGTGATAAATGACTTGAAATTTTTTTTCTCTCAACTCAGGGCTTTTCTGGGATGAACAGATTTAACCAAAGCCCATGGAGTAAAGTTCAATGTGAGATGATTTTAGCATTCTTGTCTTTCGCTGAATATTTCCGCCCCAGATTCTTTCTTTTAGAAAATGTTAGGAACTTTGTTTCATTCAACAAAGGACAGACATTCCGACTGACAGTTGCATCTCTTCTGGAGATGGGATACCAGGTAAATATTTTTCTAGTTATTTACTTAAAATGCCTATGTACAGCATTTGTTTTGAATCTTATTATAACCAGAAGCTGTTTACTTGTTGCTTAGGTCCGGTTTGGAATTTTAGAGGCAGGGACTTTTGGTGTTGCTCAGTCCAGGAAAAGAGCATTCATTTGGGCTGCTGCACCTGGAGAGACTCTGCCTGATTGGCCAGAACCAATGCATGTGTTTGCTAGCCCTGAGCTGAAAATAAATCTGCCTGATGGTAAATACTATGCAGCTGCCAGAAGCACTGCTGGTGGTGCTCCTTTCCGTGCAATAACAGTTAGAGATACAATAGGCGATCTACCAAAGGTGGAGAATGGCGCCAGTAAACTCCTACTTGAGGTAAACTTGTTTCTCCTATCTGGCTATCCGCTCCATTTTATCCTGTTCCTGCCCTTGATTTATATGCTGAATGAATCCCCTCTTTTGTAATGCAGTACGGTGGCGAACCTATCTCTTGGTTCCAGAAGAAGATTAGAGGGAACACGATCACGCTGAATGATCACATATCTAAGGAGATGAATGAACTGAATCTCATCAGATGCCAACGCATTCCAAAGCGTCCTGGTTGTGATTGGCATGACCTACCAGATGAGAAGGTAAATGCCATCTACCTTGTGGTTGCACTCACTTCCTTTTGTGCTGTTCCATACATTCCTTGCATCGACGGAATGTTAACTGTTATGAGCGTGTGCAGGTGAAACTATCATCAGGGCAATTGGTGGATCTGATCCCTTGGTGCTTGCCAAACACAGCTAAAAGGCACAACCAGTGGAAAGGGCTGTATGGTAGGCTGGATTGGGAGGGCAATTTCCCCACTTCTGTGACAGACCCCCAGCCAATGGGCAAGGTTGGCATGTGCTTCCACCCTGACCAGGATAGGATCATCACAGTCCGTGAATGTGCACGATCTCAGGTAAACTGCTGCCCATCCATCTAACATTCCTCTTCCTGCCTTCGAAGATACTGTGAATTTGCATTTGGAGGAGAGTCAATACTGACAGTTCGACTAAACCTATCCTTGTCTGCAGGGCTTTCCTGACAACTACCAGTTCGCGGGCAACATCCAGAGCAAGCACAGGCAGATCGGCAATGCTGTGCCTCCGCCTCTTGCCTTCGCCCTCGGGAGGAAACTGAAGGAAGCTGTTGATGCAAAGCGTCAGTAGGTGCTCAGAGCCCTTCTCCGATGATCGAGGGAGATGATTCTCCCCTAAAAAGAAACAAACCAAACATATGAGTGTACTTATCTTAATTGTGCGCTGCATTTATATTTGAATCGTTAACTTTGTGTGTTGATTAAGATTTTAGTCATATAGATCCTTGTTAACCTTGTTGTACATTTTAGAGGTCGTGTTGTGATTGATACCCTTGATTCAGGGGTATGATTCAGTGGCTGTATTCAGATATTGAAACAAAATAATACTAGTTAGTGATGGTTGAATCGTTATCGTGGGTTATCTTTTCCAACCTAGGAATCCTCTTTAATCTGGACATTCTTATACGTATACCTGTGTATTGGTTTGGATTTTAAGCATTGAAGGTATTGCACATGTTTAGAAGATGTGACATGCTCATTTCACTGGATGCAGTGGAATCTAGGAATTTCCATGGACCATGGGGTGAACTGGTCTGCTTCGGCATCGAAGTTAGATATCTTGAGTTTAAAGAAAACCCGAGTACAACTCAAATACGGCATCGAAGTTAGATATCTTGAGTTTGAATTGACTGAATTAAATTTTAAAAAAAGTTAGCTGCTTCTAGTATACTCAAATTCTTTTCACCAAAGAGTAAAACCAGCCCTTATACGAAGACGAACCAATTAAAAAATTGGTATTTAGCGGTCGTTGATTGTGATTGTAAAAGGTAAAACCTTAGTTTTGAGAAGAGGAGCAATTCAATTATGCCTCAACATATAATGCAGTGTCGTATCCCACGCATAAGAGCTTATTTTCCCCCTATTCCCGTAAGCTTCATTGCAATGGTTTATTAGGCTGCGTTCGTTTCTCACTTCTCCCGTCCTCTATTCTCGTTTTTCTCGCGTACGTTTTCTAAATCGCTGAACGGTGTGTTTTTTTTAAAAAAATTATAGAAAAATTATTTTAAAATATCATATTAATCTTTTTTTAAAAAATATTTAATTAATCATGTGCTAATGAGTTACTGTGTTTACATATATAAAAGATCAGTTTTTAACCCAAACTGCAGTTTTCAACCCAAACTGTCAAACACAACCTAAGTTAGTAGTACAAAACAATCTAACCAGGTAAGAGTAATGCGAATGCAAGATATTTTTCACTTCACCAGCTTTCCCTTGCTCAGCAAGGCTAGAAGAAAGTCATCAAGCCTAGCATAATATCCCAGACACGCCCGCGCATCGTGTTCGTGTCTACCACTCCACTAGTACACTCTCCTACCCCGCCTATTTAAGGCAACGACCGTAGCCGACCCAACAACATTCCAGATATCCTCCCTTCTCCGGTGCGCCGCGCGCGTTCCATTCCATCAACCCGCTCGATTCGATCTCCAATGGCGGTGGAGCCGGCCAATCTGTACGTGGAGGTGGAGGAATCCGCCCACGGCCACGGCGACGCCGCCGGCCGCGCCTGCGTCCCCGTCCCCGTCCCCTCCCCCGACGGCTGGGAGCTCCCGCCGCGCCCCGTCCTGCGCAACGTCTTCCGCCGCCTCCCGCGCAACCCGGACTTCGACGGCGCCGCCTTCCTCTCCAAGCCATGGCTCGAGCTCCCCTGCGACGGGTCCAGGGTGATCGCCGAGCCGCAGCGGCTCATTCCGGCGCTGCTGCTCCCGGAGGAGATGGCACTCGACCAGGCCTCCCACCGCTTCCTCAGCCTCGCCGACGGGCGAGGCCATGACATCGCGTTCCCCCACGCCCGCGGCGCGCGCTGCGTCGGGAGCACCCGTGGCTGGCTCGTCATGGTCAGGAAGGGCCCCGAGGGAGTCGCCGGCGCCGGCGGCACCGCCACCATCCACGTCGTCCACCCGCTGCTCCCGCACCTCGAGTTCCGCCTCCCCGATGAGTTCTCCCTCTTCGAGATCCAGGTCGCCGCGCCCGAGGAGCGCTCCCTCCTGCGCTTGACGCCGTCCGAGAAGGCGCGCCTTCGTGCGGGCCTCCCCGTGGAGACGGGCGCCGAGTTACTGCAGCGCGTGTTCAAGACGGTAGAGGGGTCGCGCCCCCCCGACCCCTACATCGCCGAGGTCACGCTCTCGTGCAGCCCCGCCGGCTCCGACGACTGCGTCGCGCTCTGCGTCTACCGACACGGCCGTTGCCTCGCCATCGCGCGCCCCGGTGACGCGTCGTGGACGCGCGTCGAGGTGGGCTGGGAGTACATGGAGCCGCACGAGTACAGACGCAAGGTCGTGAGCGTGGTGCACCACAAGGGCAGCTTCTACGAGGCGTGCTACGACGGACTGGTGCTGCGCGTCTCCATCCCGCCGCCCGGCAGCGCGTCGCTCCCTCGGGTCGAGAAGTTCGCGGACGCGCCACGCAGGGAGGGCATCTGGTGCGCGCGGTGGTGGCTCGCCGTGGACGCCGCATCCACCGGCGGCGGCGCCGCTGGTGCTCGTCGCTACCGAGCGGTGCTGGTGGACGCGGGAGATCTACATGTGCGCGTTCCGGTGGGACGACGAGCTGCGGTTCTGGCGCCGCCCCCAAGGACTTCGGCGGGTGGTCCCTGTTCGTCGCCGACGCGCGGCACCTGCCGTGGTGCGCCGGCAACTGCATCTACTTCACCGACGACGAGCGGGTGCGCACCGGCGACGACGTGCCGGTGCGGTGCTGCGACGTGCGCCGCCAGAAGCTCTACTCCGTCCACAATGCGGGGCCCAAGGTGGCGATGGCCCCACCTGTCTGGGTCATGCCGTTCCATGAATAGCGCAGAGATTTTGCATCAGAGAGATCATAGGTATGTGGATTGTGGTGATGCTTGATGTGAACTCAATGTTTGAGACTTTTGGCTGAATTTCGTAGGAACTACTTGCATGTTTGTCATAGGAATTGCAGATTTTAGATCGCATTTCTGGAGTAGATTTCCTACAAAATATAGGCAAGTTGTTATAGCAATCGAGGAATTATAGATATTGAGAACTTCGTATGCTTGTGCAATTTGATACGTACTATGCATTGAGCTGACACATTTTAGCCGGTTTTGAATCTTCTGTGTATTTTGCTCTGTTTTCTTACTTTTTATGCTAGTATTTCATCTTTGAAGATGTGTAACATTGTGTTGTGTGGCAAAAATATGTGGTAGTTTTCATTGATACTGTGGTGATATTCACTAACCTAGGTCATATTATGCATATTTTGGTAATGTAAATAGTATACCGCCTAGTTAGGTCTATATCAACAAAATGCAATCAAAATTATTATGGAGTACTCCATAATTTAGTGTGTCATTCATGCGTTCCTAAAAGTTGAGACAACAAATAACCGATTTGTCTAGTTTAGACAAAAAAAACTCCAAAAGTGTTTGATAGCCAACAATATAAATTTTACCCACCATAGGGTTACCTCGACAGCTAGGATGATTTCAATACGTATTTTATAAAAAAAAAAGCACGGACACTAAGGAGGAACTTAGAGTCGATGATTTCAAATAGAGTTGAGCGTGTCACGCGGAGATTTGATTTTAGAAGAAATAAATGTGGCTTTGTCTATAGATTTTTGTTTCAAAATTGTGTGGCAATATATATGACTTTAGTGGAACATTCCAAAGTCATGTCCCGATGTATTTTTGCTTCTTGCAATATTTCCATGGCAACTGCTAAATCAAATACCTACTCTTCTCCATAGCCGTATCTCCTTGCTCTAATTGTGCATGGTTACCAACCAACCGACATAATACTTCTTTGGATTTTGGAGTGGGATTGCAGAACTTTCACCAGAAATGGTTCAATTTGTAGACAAGACAGAAAACATTCCTGCGCTTCAACGAGAAATTGACTACGAATGACTTGACGCAAAAATAACACTGCGTAATCAAGTGTACTCATGGGACTCACATGAAGTAACAGGGTTTTTACCTGAAACCGTGCCCCTGTGCCACAGCATAGCACGACGCACTCTACATAGTGTCAGCCTATATAATGCCCAGCGTAGACACAACCCACCGACCTTTGAGGGCAACACCAATGTTTATGTTTTTTTTAGAAATAAGGTAGGTCCCACCATACCTTATGGTCATGGTCACAACATTTAAGACAAGAATCCATGTTAAGATGGATCCCAGATCTATATAGAAAAAGCATACTTTAAGATGGGTCCCATCATACATAGAGCCATTCTTATCCTCTCTAGTGTCCATTGTGTTTTATGTCATTATTTTATTTATTAAGGTTGAGCCGTAAGCTTATGGCTATTTTTATTAGCATTTAATGCCTTATAGCTATTGTCCACAAGGTATATGGCTAATCATAAGGGCTTATGGTTCATTCTTATGGCACATTGTGGATGCCCTCAACCACGCAATCACGTTGTTGTCGCACCGCCACAACAACCCACGCCACCACCTCCTCCCCTCCATCGCCACCGACGTCCCACCCACACTTCTGTGTGGAGGAGGACCGACCGTCCCCTACTCCCTCCTCGAGCTCCCTCCTGGCCCTCGCTCCTTCCTCCTCGAGCTCTCTCGCCAGCCGGCTGTCGCCGTCGACGACCATAACAGCCGAGCACCTCTTGCCGGAGCAGTCGCACCACGTAACGCCATAGGATGTACCTGTGCCGCAGCCTTGGCAACCTCCACCGCCGCCGCGGCCCCTCGCTAGTTGCCGTCGCCTCTTCATCTTCTTCGCATGTGTCTTGTCGGACGGGTCCGCCGTCGTGCACCGCACGTAGAGCGTCGCTTGTGACCAGGCCGCTGACGCTGCCGATGACAAAGGAAGAAACCGCCAGCGAGAAGAAGCATGCGGAGGAGGAAGCGGCCGGGAGGGAGAGGGGAGAAGGGGAAGGAGCCGCTGTCCGCTGGAGATAGAGAGGAGGGTGAGACCCACTATTTTTTTATCTTTTGTCTGACCGACATGTGGGTTTTTTTAAAAAATAATTTGTATATTTTGCTTCTAGTGCCACGTCACCGCCACGTAGGATGAGAAAGTCAAACAAGCCACGTAGGCACCATGTCAGTCGAATCCGTCGTCCAAACAGCCTTGGGACCTTATTTGCACTGGTTTTGGGAGTTGAGGGACGCGCCATATTTGGTGTTGCGGTTTACGGATGAATTTCAGACTCGGTGACAAATTGAGAGACCTAAAGTGAACTTATTCTTGGAGAAAAAGAGAGAGGAAGGAGAAAGGGGGAGTACGGCTGTTAATGGTGAAATTTGGCAATTTCTATTAGTCAAAGACCACATCGAAGGAAGATTTCATGCCGTGATTTTAGAAGATTTGCTTGGCAAGTTTATCTTAATTTTTTGGCAAGATTCCTTAATAAGGAAAGTGTATCGTAGTCGCTATCTTTAATAACAGAAACTCGGGCCGATGGAGTCGTGTTAGAATGGGACTCGGGGTATGGTTAGCCGATATGAGTCGTATAAGAGTCAAAGTCTGTAAATACTTTCTTAAATTAGAGATAGAGTCTTAGTTTAAACCGATCATAATCTTGTCGGATTTAGTATAACCAATTAGTACAAATATGTATATCCAAGGTCTTCGTAAAAAACATCAGTTCAATAATACAACTTTCGGTAGTTTAATAATACAACTTTCAACGCATTGCCACCCTAGTTTTCTAGGTTTATTTCAACGAGTTCTTATTTTCCAGTTGGGCTGCATCGGTTGAGTTTGATCTCTGAGGACAAGGTGAGTTCCGTCAATTTCGCTTGTATCGATGGGGCTAGGGCTTCCTTGGTTGAGTCCAATACTCTGTTCCAACCGATGCAAGTGTTATTTATCATATATATTGTTCAATCTTAGTTGATACCATTGTTTGTTATTATCAGTCGATTCGTCTCGAATAAGCCAATACTATCCAAACTATTCTATTATCTAAGATTGGTCAATATATCTACCACCCTGAACGACAGTTATCGACTTGTTTAGATCT
The DNA here is from genome assembly GCA_008326285.1 of Oryza officinalis. Classification (NCBI taxonomy): domain Eukaryota; kingdom Viridiplantae; phylum Streptophyta; class Magnoliopsida; order Poales; family Poaceae; genus Oryza; species Oryza officinalis. The sequence goes on from BDMV01000007.1 coordinate 10,568,898, forward strand.
ATCAAATTTAGCTACAACTTGGTGTTGCATCATTTGGGTTTGATCTACCAAGTCATACCTAAATATTAAAAACTAACTCTATAATTGCTGATAGGGGTTCCATCGGAGTTTCAGCCGATCTTATATGATAAAACTGTCTTAGTTTAAGATTGCTTGCTTTCTTTACTAGATATGTTATATCTATCATTTTATATGAATGTATCACCCCTTTAAATCTATTAAGTTCGTTATTGGTCTTGCACTGCGTCGATTAGGTCCGATCTGCTAAGAACGTAATTTGTTTAATAAATTTAACCAAGTGTGATATTCTTACATAAGGTTGTATCGGAGCTCTAGGCGATACATTATCTGTCTGCTTGCCAAGTAAATTTATTGGCTATTGTCTAAATCCATATAATCGTTAGTTTATCTGATCTTTGTTACCAACCACTAATAATGTCTCGGTTAGGTTCGATCTATCATAGTTGCTTGTTTTAAAGAAAAAGATTAAATTAGCAATTACATGACATTTACCTCTGAGCTGATCATAGTTACTTTGGGTCCTGTTCATACTATCCTGTTCATCGGCTTGTTATTTGGAACATATAATTATACAGTAATTGACTTTGATATTATTAATTTTATGCTGCATCGATTTGGTTCGACCTATCAAGATTGATTTTATTAAAGAAATATTATTTATAATTATATTCAATCCAAGTCTTGTCAATGCACAACATTCTGCCAACTATTTAGAGTATAGCCAATTCTTCCAGGCATGTAGCACACGAAGGCCTGAGAGATCTGCTTAGCTCCAGTACAGGTCCTAAACATTGATGATACGCGGGCGTGCCAGTCAATTTGATCCTACAACTGACAAGATGGATAAATATGTTGATGACCAAAAAGTCGATCGGCTAACAAGCCGATGTAGCGATATTAGCCGGTGTCGATACTAGCCGATATCGATAGGGTTTTGAACAATCGGCTATATGTCTGATATAGATTCTGACATTTGAATAAATGTTGATATAAATGCAATTGACTAATAATGGTAAAATAAGATGATGAACCAATCGGCTGATATAAATGTGACAAAGTAAATATCCGATGAATCAGTCAGCCGATATAGATGTAATGAAGCAAGTATCCAACAAACCAATTGGCCGATAACGGTATGATAGAATAAACGTTGATCCGATAATTAAAGCATACATCGGCTTGAAATCCGATGTTATGAAATCCAAATGATTAAGTAATCAATGAAACTTTTATTGCAATCTGCTTAAACTATCTTGTGTATAATCCTTATAGGCCAATGCAATACTTAGATAACTCATCAACTGAAACCCCAATGAAATAATGATTGATGCCTACTGACTTAAATAAATCTAACTTAGAACCACAACCTTATAGGTCGGATCTAACCGATGCAGCATAAGGTTGATAATTACCTGATAGATTTAAGCAAGCCGATATGACACCGATCAAAGTGGTCATGCATTAAATTTAACCAAGATAGTAAAACCATCAAAGAAAAATTTAATACATCAGATAAGATCGGGTAATCATCCGATGAAACACTAAAATGAACCGATCGGCTTAACAAGTTTTAGATTATCAACAACAATCTAGTAGGACGGACCTAACCGATGCAGCACGAGATTGCATATAATAATCTAATACTTAATGAGCCGATAAATATGTCTAATATGATGGATATAACAAATCTATTTAGAACAACATTGTGATGGTAGAGATATATTGACTAAGCCAGAAGATCAGACCTAACCGAGACAGTCCCAGTTAAACCGATGCGTCTCTAAATACAATGCAGTTAAAGATAGAATTGGGATATCAAGTAGGCAAAGATATCGATTGAACCAGAGAAATCCAAGAGATCGAAGTGATGCAACTTTAAACAACACCAATATAGCCGATACAATTGCCAAGGTCGGCGGAACTTAGGACTTACCCCTCCACCGGAGATCGAAGCTGATGCAGCCCCGCGTCAGGTGCCAAGTTCCATCGATAGTAAAAGTGAAAGTGCATCTAGGCCCCTAATTGTTTTGATGATTAATGACAACGCGATTAGAGAGGACTAACAATGTTATTTAAGTGAATGTGAAGGATTGTTAGTCCGTGAAGTTTTGTAGCGCAATGCATAACTCAAAGAATACGAGAAAATCATGAGTTGCGGCAATGATCAAAGGTTGTATTACTTATTTTCATCTCTTTGGGTCATTAGAAAAACCGCACTATTAAGAGGTATGATGCATTGACATATGAGGAGTGATGAAAGTGCTCAAAATTATTTCTAAGAAAATGTTTCTCCTCAGTTTCTGCGTTCTGGAAATTTTCGGAGTTGTCCGAAAACGATTTTCAGAACTTCCGAAAATAGACAGAACCGATTTTGAAATTTTCGGAGTTGTGCTTCACATTGTTCTTTTGATGCATCTTATGTTCTTAGGAAGAATGCAAATGGTCGTGTTGTTGCTAAGTATGTTGGTCCTAGGGGCAAGAATGTTTCTATCAAGAGAGTGCTTTGGGTGCCTAAGACACTTGTTACTAACATGAGAGGACCCAAGCAAGCGTGGGTACCTAAAACTAGAAATTGATCTCTTGTAGGACTATGTCTCCGATGAAAAAAGTTGGGTGATTGATAATGGATGCACCAATTACATGACCGGAGAAGAATCAATGTTTTCATCTCTTGATCTAAACGGCACATCCCAAGAGAACATAGTCTTCGGGGACGATGGAAAGGGAAAGGTAATGGGATTAGGTAAGATCACAATCTCCAATGACCTTTTCATTTTCAACGTCCTCTTGGTAAAGTCTCTAAACTATAATCTTTTGTCCGTCTCTCAATTATATTCCTTAGGTTACAATTGTCTTTTTACCGATGTTGATGTGACCGTATTTAGAAGGAATGATTCCTCGGTAGTCTTTAAGGGTGTTCTCAAGGGAAAGCTTTATCTTGTGGACTTTTCTTCAAGTAAAGCCAAACATGAGACATACTTAGTGGCTAAGTCCAACACGGGGTTGCTTTGGCATTGGAGGCTAGCCCATGTTGGTATGAGAAATCTTCACAAGTTTCTAAAAGGCGATCACATTCTTGGACTAACAAATGTTCAATTTGAGAAAGATAGAGTTTGTAGCGCATGTCGAGCCGGGAAGCAAATTGGAGCTCATCACCCGGTCAAGAATGTGATGACTACCACAAGACCATTGGAGCTTCTCCACATAGACCTCTTCGGACCCATTGCTTATCTAAGCATCGGAGATAACAAATATGGTCTTGTTATTGTTGATAACTTTTCACGCTTCACGTGGGTGTTTTTTTTGCATGACAAGAGTGAGACTCAAGCTATCTTCAAGAAGTTTGCAAGAAGAGCACAAAATGAGTTCGAGCTCAAGATCAAGAACATCCGAAGTGACAACGGCAAAGAGTTCAAGAACACGTGCGTGGAGAGCTTCCTTGATGAAGAAGGCATCAAGCATGAGTTCTCGGCTCCATATTCACCTCAACAAAATGGAGTAGCCGAGAGGAAGAATAGGACTTTCATCGAGATGGCGAGGACCATGTTGGATGAATACAAGACATTGGACCGTTTTTGGGCCGAAGCGATCAATACCGCATGCCACGCTACCAACCGCCTCTATCTTCACCGCCTTCTTAAGAAGACTCTTTATGAGCTTCTTACCGGTAACAAGCCCTATGTCTCTTACTTTCATGTTTTCGGTAGTAAGTGCTACATTCTTAACAAGAAGACGAGATCATCAAAGTTTGCTCCTAAAGTGGATGAAGGGTTCTTGCTTCGGTATGGGTCAAATGAGTGCGCATACCGCGTTTTCAACAAAACCTCTGGTATTGTTGAGATCGCGCGTGATGTGACATTTGACGAAACTAATGGCTCTCAAGTAGAGCAAGTTGACTCACATGTGTTAGGTGAAGAAGAGGACCCAAGCGAAGCTATCAAGAGGTTGGCTCTAGGAGATGTTCGTCCTAGGGAGCAGCAACAAGGGGTCTCTTCCTCAACACAAGTGGAGCCATCTACATCAACCCAAGCCAACGATCCCTCACCTTCACACAAGGATCATGGTGAAGAAGACGAGCATGTGCCATCTTCACCAATCAACCTTGCACGCCCAAGGATACACCAAAGCATTCAACGAGATCACCCCACCGACAACATTCTAGGTGATATCAACAAGGGAGTATCCACTAGATCTCGAGTTGCAAATTTTTGTGAACATTACTCTTTTGTGTCTTCCATTGAGCCACTAAGGGTAGAAAAAACACTCGATGATCCGGATTGGGTGATGGCGACGCAAGAAGAATTGAATAACTTCACGCGGAATGAAGTGTGGACATTGGTGGAGAGACTAAGGCAAAACGTGATAGGTACCAAGTGGATCTTCCAGAACAAGCAAGATGAGAACGGCGTGATGGTAAAAAACAAGGCAAGGTTAGTGGCTCAAGGGTTCACCCAAATCAAAGGATTGGATTTTGGTGAAACCTTTGCGCCAGTAGCTAGGCTTGAGTTAATTCGTATTTTATTAGCCTTTGCCATTAACCTTGATTTCAAGCTCTACCAAATGGACGTGAAGAGCGCCTTCCTCAACGGTCCAATTAATGAGTTGGTATACGTGGAGCAACCGCCGGGGTTCGAAGATCAAAAGTATCCTAACCATGTTTATAAACTTCACAAGGCGCTCTATGGGCTTCAGCAAGCCCCAAGAGCTTGGTATGAATGCCTTCGTGATTTTCTTGTGAAAAACGGTTTTGAGATTGGCAAAGCCGATTCTACTCTATTTACTAAGAGACAATATAGTGATATCTTTGTGTGCCAAATATATGTCGACGACATCATATTTGGCTCTACTAACAAGTCTTTTAGTGAAGAATTTAGTAGAATGATGACCAAGCGCTTTGAGATGTTCATGATGGGTGAATTGAAGTTTTTCCTCGGCCTTCAAATCAAGCAACTCAAGAAAGGAACTTTCATTTGCCAAACAAAGTTCCTGAATGAACTTTCATTTGCCAAACAAAGTTCCTGAATGACATGCTCAAGAAATTTGGCATGGAGAATGCAAAGCCAATTCACCCGCCCATGCCGTCAAATGGGCACCTAGACCTCAACGAACAAGGTAAAGACGTCAACCAAAAGGTATATCGTTCCATCATTGGCTCACTCCTTTATCTTTGTGCATCTAGGCCCAATATCATGCTTAGTGTATGCTTGTGTGCAAGATTTCAAGCCGCTCCGAAAGAGTGTCATCTTGTGGCCGTGAAGAGAATCCTTCGATATTTAGTGCACACACCCAACCTTGGTCTTTGGTATCCTAAGGGAGCGAGGTTCAACCTCATTGGTTATGCTAATGCGTATTATACCAGGTGCAAAGTGGATAGGAAAAGCACATTGGGTACTTGCCAATTCTTGGGTAGGTCCCTTGTTTCTTGGTCTTCTAAGAAACAAAACTTCTTCGCCCTATCCACCGCCGAAGCGAAATATGTTTCGGCAGGGAGTTGTTGTGCTCAACTTCTTTGGATGAAACAAACCTTGAGAGACTATGGCCTAAATGTGAGCAAAATTCCACTCCTATGTGACAATGAGAGTGCCATCAAGATAGCCAACAACCCCATCCAACACTCCCGAACTAAACATATTGATATTCGCCACCACTTCTTGAGAGATTATTCCACAAGAGGCGACATAGACATTCAACATGTGAGAACCGACAAACAATTGGCGGATATTTTTACCAAGCCTCTAGATGAAGCAAGGTTTTGTGAGTTGAGGAGTGAACTAAATATCTTGGATTCTCAGAATGTGGCTTGATCTATTGCATGCATTTTTGATTGCTAGAATAGGGTTGTTTACCACTTTGTGACAAAATGGACATTCAATTCATGGATGGACACTAGTCATTTCTTTTGTGGATAAATTGAATCTATGTGTTTGGGGATCTTATTTTTCAATGAATTTTGATCCTTGCACAATCTAAGATAGATTCACACATTCCCTCTTTCGAGGGTGAATTATCTTGTCTCATGGTAATTTACTCTCTTTTTATCCTTGGATGAACCCATTTGACTTGTGGCTATTGTTTTGTGTGCTTGCTTGTGTGCTAGTCACAAGTTCAAATGGGAGCCAAAGTGTTCGACCAACCATCCATTCCAAAATTCCCCTCAAAAAGATTGTGAAAATGTTGTTCTTCAAAATTCCCGGTGCAATTCCTTTTAACAAAATATAAATTCAAATGGTTGCGAAAAGGTTTCCTCAAAATTTCGGCAAATTCCTTACAAATCCTGAGTTTTCTGCATTTTTTCAGAAATTTCGAAAAATTTCCGGAAGTTCCAAAAAGTTGCAGTCCAAAATACCTTCTGTTTTTTCGGAAGTTCCGAAAACGTTTTTCGGAATTTCCGAAAAAATGCAGAGCCGGGCAGCTATTTATCTTCTTCCACCTGTGGTTCTATCTCTCTATTTCACTCTTCTTTCCACGGGTTCCTCTCCTCCTCCTCTTCACCAGCGACCAAATCCTCTCTGGCAACTCCTCGGTGCTCTCGTCCTTGCGGGAGCACGGTTGGGGGCTCTTGTGGAGGCTACATTGTCGTTCTCCACCGTGTTTTTCACTCGTTCTTCGCGTTCTTGAGGTATCCTTCTTCAAATTAAATCCTTTGCTTCCTCGGTTCAAATCGGTTGATTCCCTTCGGTGGAGATGTTCCCCTAGTGCCATAGCTCTTGTAGATTTATTTTCACAAGTTTTTGTTGGTGGATTTGTGCGGGATCTAGGATTTAGGTTTCGGTCAGCCTTTTTCGGACCTATCCGAAAATATTTTTGGAAATTCCAAAAATTGTTGCCCGAGCCCTTCCACCTCGGTCTTCGCATGATTTTGCCTCCAATCACTTGTAGTTCACTTCCATGTCTTCCATGCACTCATTGTCTATCTTCTTTTTGCATCAAGGATGCCTCATCTCAAGATTACCTCTCGCAAGTCCAAGCGTCCACGGGATCGTTCTCCTACTCCATCCTCTCCGGAGGATTCGGACAATGATTGGTCCGGAGCGGAGGATATGGGTCCTCAGGTGACGCGGGTGGCCAAGGGCGACACTCTTCCTCCCTGCCGGGTTCCTCGAGGCCACCTCGCCAGTCTACTGGTGAGGGCTCGTCTCAGCAACCTCAGACACCACCACACATCCCCGCCGTCCCCATTGGGCCTCTTCGCATTCACATGCCCGAGCGGGACCCGGCGGTGGTGCGCCAGGTGCGCGACTGGCGGAAGAAGTCCAAGGTGGTTGCTCCTCACCGGGATGAGGATCCTCGTTCCAATCGCCGATCGGCCTCTGATGCACGGTTCTGGACTCTGTTTCAGCAAGATTTCTATGAGTCTGTTATCAAGCTCAAGTCTAACCCCTCTGTGCAAATGCAATGGATAGACTGGGAGGAGCTGCTAGCCCATGATGATCCTGTCCTCAACACAGTTGTTGCTGTCTGTGAAGAGATGGGGGTTTGAGCCTTTATGACTCTTCAGCAGCCTTGGTGCAATGAGATCATTGCCCAATTCTATGCCACGGTGTACTTTGATCGTCATCGTGGTGTGCATTGGATGACTAAGGGCTCCTGGTACTCGATTACCTATGAGAGGTTGGCTGAGCTATGGGGTTTTGATTTGCACTGGATGCGCCACTTCACCAAATTGCATGATCATCCGATTCCCCTCAACACTGAGCTTCGTCCTCTGTACCTTCCTAGTGGTGTATTGGGCAAGATTGAGGGTCTTAAACCCTTTCACACCTATCTCAACCGGATGATGCGTTGGTCCCTTGTGCCCAAGGATAGTGATGCTAGCAGCATCAACCATCTCTCCCGGAATGTCTTGCTCAGGTTCAATCCTCCCTCCCAGCCATTCCATGTTTTCAACTTTGTATGGGAGGAAATTCGTTTGGCATCCATTCAGTACAAGAAGGGTTTGGTCTATGCTCCTCATCTCATGCGGATGATCGACTCCGTCACTCAGTTACAGTTTGAGCATGAGATGCCTCACCTTCAGCTTCACTTGCGCCTGCTCAAGGCTGATCGCCCCTCCAGGGCTCGTGTCACGTCCCGATTTTCAATCGGGATTAAAAATTGCCTAATAATACATTTTCCAGAAATTAAATAAAAAAATTAAAAGCAATTTAAACAAGTGAAATTAGCAAGGAAATCAAAATTTTCCTTTAAAAATTATGGCCGGAAATATTTTTGTAATATTCCCCGTGCTCTAAAGTACTCTCCAAAATTTTCGTGAATTTTTAGAGCTAAAGAAATAATTTTAAAGCACAAAGTTCATTTAACTGATTAAATTAATTGAAAAACAAATTAAAAATGCCCCCTTTGTTTTGGGCCATTTTCGGCCCAAAATTCCCTCTCTCGCTCCCGCGGCCCACGCGGCCTCCTCCCCTCTCCCTCGCGCGTGGCCCACGGGCCACGTCCCTCCCTCCTTCCTCTCTCCCTCGGCCCGAGGCCGCCTTGGCCCGTTCGGCTCCCTCTCCCTCTCCCCGATATTCGGCCTCCCCTCTCTCCGCCATTCCCGGTCGCCACCCGCCCGCGCCGCCCGATTTCTCCGGCGAGAAATCCGTCCGCCCCCGGCCATGCCGCACCCTCCCTCCTCTATAAAAATCATCCCCGTGCTCCCCTCCACCTTTTCCCCTCCTCGCCCGAGCTCGCCGCTCTCTCCCTGGCTCTCCACGCGCTCNGCGCTCCGGCCGCACGCCGCCGCCGCCGGAGCCGCCCCCACGCGTCGCCGCTGCCCCCTTCGGCTTCACCGTTGGTTCCCGCGCCTCGGCCGTGCCTCTGCGCCGTTGTCCCCACGCCGTAGCGTTGGCGCCGCCGTCGTCTTCTTCGGCTCCGGCCTAACACGGTGAGGTCCCCTCTCTCTCTCCCTTTCCTCTCTCCTCCCCGTGCGTCGCCGTCGCACGCCGCCGCCACAGCGCCGCCGCCCGCGCGCGTCGGCCGCCGCATCCGGCCGCGGCCGCGCCGCTGCTCCCCGGCTGCACCTCCGCCGCCCTCGCGTCGCCGCTTCACGCCGCCGCCCTAGCCGCTCCTACGCCTCGCGCCGTCGCTCGCCGGCCGTCCCTGCCGGTGGTCGCGCCGCCGCCCTGCCATCGCTCGGTCCGGCCGCCGCCGCCGTGCCATGGCCAGGTCGGCCTAGGGTTTGGCCGAACCCTAGCCGCTCGCCCGGCCGTAGAGGCCGTACCTGGGCCGGCCCACCACTCTCTCCCGGCCCAGCAGGCGTTGGGCTCATTGGCCTTCCTCTTCGCGAAAGTCTATTTTGCGTCCCTCCTCCTTTTTGGGCCACCGGCCCGATTAGCACCGCCCATCGCGGGAAGTCCTTTTCACGTCCCTCCGCCCGCTTCTTTGGGCCGTTGGGCCCATTGGCCCATCTCCCTCGCAAAAGTCTATTTTGAATCCCTCCTCGCCCTTCCTCCTCTATTGGGCCGTCGGCCTATTATCCTTTCTCCACACAAAAGTCTACTTTATGTCCCTCAGCCCATTGGTCCTTTTTCCAGTAACAAGTCCATTTTACCTCCTTTTTCTCCCCGATTCACTGACTTTTATGTCGCTGATACGTGGGCCCCCCTTGTTCAATCCGGTCCTCACCCAGGCCACGTGGCCACCCGCGGCTTCGCCACGTTGGCGTCCACGTCGGCGCTACCTCCTCCCTTCCGTCCGCTGTGGCCACCACGTCAGTGCCACATGGTGCGTCCGCACCTGTGCGTGCGTGGACTTGGTCCACCGTGGATCAGCCGCCCCTTGACCCGTTGACACGTGGGACCCGCTGTTCCGGCGCCGATTCCCTTTGATGATGTCAGCGTTGCCCTTTTCTTTGCGAAATTAATTAATAATTGCGCAATAAATCATTTTAATTTCCAGAAATTCATTTAAATGGCTCAAAACTTCTAAAATTTATATCTAATTCATACGAACCCCAAATTGAGCCATTCAACTTGCAAAATTCATCTAAAATAGAGCTCTACATGTTTGTTTACTATTTATGTACTGTTTACTCCGTTTTTATTAGAGTTTTTTCTCATTTTGCGTGCCAGCATGTAGATTCCGCCGTTTCAGAAGTTTGCGCTCGCGAGGAAAAGAGCTCGGAAGATTGTTTGAAGAAGCAAGGCAAGTTACACTTTCCCCCTTGAGCATGTTGTACCTATTTTACGAAATGTTTTATGTTTGCAAATAAAGTGCATGTTTTGCTAATTACATGGGAATAGGGTTTACCTATCTGTTCGCTTGTGCCATGTTTACTTGTTAACCATCCTTTGTTAACCCTAGGTGATGATTTGACTAGCTTTTGTCATTTATGTTGACTTTGCTAGAATTATATATGCTTAGCCATGCTTAATTACCACTAGCTCATTTAATGGGATAATTACACTGTTTACAATTAGCTTCTAACGAGCAGTTCGCTCGAGACACCCGACCATGTTTTATTGGTCGTAATTACCCAACTAAAATATGACTTAATGGTGGGCTGTGGGTGCATGGTTTTGTTGGTCACACCCATGGCAATTAAGGACCAGTTCATGGGAAACCCTGGAAGAATAACAATGCTTACCACAAGCAAGAATGGGCAACTGCTGGATCTGTAGCATAACTCTTTCCTAACTGACGCTCCCCGGCAAGGGTGGGGGTGATGGAGTTGGGTCGGTCGGGGATATACCGGTTGATCGACTGCTGGATTCACCATGGCACGAGGGGGGGCTGCCTGCTGCTGGTAAGGGAGCGGGGGCGAAACCTGCGGTGTGGTGCGCTTGGTTAGGAGGAGTTATGCGAAAGGTGTCGTCACGATTTTCCCCTTTGCAGTATCGTGGTGATACTTCGGGGCATGGTAACATGTGTGGAATCGTGTCTTGTGGGTACAGTTGCGCACCTCTGATCAGAGTAAAACTATTCGAATAGCCGTGCCCGCGGTTATGGGCGATCAACCAGATTCACCGTGATTAGTCCCACATGCCTAATTAATTTAACTTAATGAACTGGTGTAGTTCAGGTGGAATGGTTGGGCCTGTTCAATGTGGTTGTAGCATTGTTCAGTGGAGATTTAATCCTGTCATAATTAAACAACTGTTTACTGTTTTAAAATATAAAGTTTTGCAATCGCTTTTCTGCAAATAGCCACAAGCCTCCCTCTGTCTCCCCTTTGCACGTTTGCATCTTTGGTGTGGCTTGTTGAGTACGGTGGTTGTACTCAATATTGCTATTTTTCCCCCTTTTCAGAAGTTTAGTACTTCTGAGTTGAAGATGAAGTTAGAGGACCAAGGTTCAGACCCCAGTTGAGTTTGCCTGTGGAGTGGAGCTGAAGCCCCGCTTGGATCGTCTCTTTCCGCTGTTGTTTTCTTTTCGGTGTGAGGACTAAGTGCCTCTGTTGTAAGTATTTATCGTTTTATTTACGTTTGGGTCTGTTTATTGATTTGTCGTTTTGTGTACCCTGGTTGATGCCTGGACAGGGATTTAATACACAAAATAGTCTGGAAATTTGGGAAAATTTCTGGGCGTGACAGCTCGCACTTCTGCTGCCACTGGGGACTTCCCCTCCTCCTCGACTCAGCCTCAACTGTCTGCTCCTTTGGCTCATCGTGCACCGTCTCCTTTGTTTCGCATTTTGCGGAGTTTGTTTGGCCTTTGCTCTGCAGAGGCTAAACAGAACCGCAAAGCGCGAAACGAAGTCAAGAAGATGGCCCGGCGCATCAAAACTATGCAGGCACAGCTGAACCAGCATCTTCAGGTGGATGTCCCTCCTTCCCCTCTGGGCTTTGAGGCGGAGCTTGACGAGCCTGAGGAGGAGATAGAGGATCCATTTGCAGGACTTCCTCTGGACTACGACCTCTTTGGTTATGGCCATGGCTATGACCATCCTCCTCCTCCTCCTCCAGAGGATCCTCCCCAAGCACCCTTCATGTGAGCCGTCGTCGCCCCATTCCCCTCTTTTTGGTGTGTTGATGCCAAAGGGGGAGAATATCTATCTAAATATCTATCTCTATTTGTTCCAAGTTTGGTCAAACTTTGATGGTATCTCTTTGTGTATGAGACTATGTGTGGTAGAATTTGAGTATAACTTGAGTTATTGTAATATTATTGATGCTTATATGTAAGTCCCTAATGACTGCTTATGTGTGACTTTGTGATGAAATGTTTTTTATGCCAATTGTCTATGTGATGCAATGCTTTCATTTCTATTCATTTGTTAGGTGATGGTAATTAAGTCATAGTGTGATTCTTGTTGTGAGCTTAAGTGTGAATGCAAGGTTTTAGGGGGAGCTCTCCATTTGCCTATAATGCACACTTCTAGGGGGAGTTTTCACTAAAATCTTACATCAAAACCTTTATATTGTTTCACTCTCTATTGTGATCTAATCGTGTTGTCATCAATCACCAAAAAGGGGGGATTGAAAGTGCATCTAGGCCCCTAATTGTTTTGATGATTACTGACAATGCGATTAGAGAGGACTAACGATGTTATTTAAGTAAATGTGAAGGATTGTTAGTTTGTGACATTTTGTAGCGCAATGCATAACTCAAAGAATACGAGAAAATCATGAGTTGCGACAATGATCAAAGGTTGTATTGTTTATTTTCATCTCTTTGGGTCATTTGGAAAACCGCACTATTAAGAGGGATGATGTATTGTCATATGAGGAGTGATTAAAGTGCTCAAAATCATTTCTAAGAAAATGTTTCTCCTCAGTTTCTGCGTTCTGGAAATTTTCGGAGTTGTCCGAAAATAATTTTCGAAACTTCCAAAAATAGACAGAACCAATTTTGACTTCTGGAAATTTTCGGAGTTATCCGAAAGTGATTTTCGGAACATCCGAAAATCACCGAGAAGCAAAGTTCGGTTCTATAAATTTTCGGACTTGTCCGAAAGCAATTTTTGGAACTTCCAAAAATGGCTGTGAAGCTTCTGTAAATTTCCGGAGTTGTCCGAAATCTTTTTTCGGAATTTCCGAAAATGTTTGCGAACCAAAATTGCTCCTAGAATTTTTCTGTCACGCCCGGAAATTCACAAACAGAATTTCCGAAACTGATTGTGTATTAAAACCCCTGTCCAGGACCAGCCAGGGTACACAAACGACAAAGTTGACATACAGTTCCACGTCTTACAAACAGAATAAAAGTCTTACAGAAATGCAACGGAAAAACAAAAAGACAAACTAAACTAGAACGGGACTCTTGCAGCGGGCTGGCACCATTCCACAAGCATCCTCGACGGCGGACGAAGCCTACTCCTCTGAAAAACCTCCATCGGACGCATACTCCTCTTCTGGTGTGGGGAAAATTTAGCAAGGCTGAGTACTACCTACGGTACTCAACAAGTCATGCCGGAAAAGGAGGCATGATGCAAGATATTCCAAAGGAAGGCAGGGGTTTATTTGCATAAAGTAAGCATTTCAAAGCAGTAATTGAAAGCAGTAGTAAAACATTGAATTAATTGATCAATATTAACCATCACTGTCCAACGCTACACCACGTTGCGACAGGCCCAAACCATCCACCTGAACTAAACCAGGTCCAGTAATTCTAGTTATTAAGAAAGTGAGACTAATCACGGTGAATCTGGTTGATCGCCCATAACCGCGGGCACGGCTATTCGAATAGTTCTGCTCTGATCAGAGGTGTACATCTGTACCCACAAGACACAGCCTCAACATCATGTCAACCATGCGTCACGATACTGGAAAGTACCAGAATAGAGACTGTGACAGGACCCTTCGCATAACCCCCCTCTAACCAATCGTACCACACCACAGGTTTTGCCCCCACCTTTAAATCCATGGTAGGCAGCCCCCTCTCGTGCCACGGTGAATCCGGCAGCCGATCAACGGGTATGTCCCCCGCCGACCCAACTCCATCACGCCCACCCTAGCCTGGGTACGTCAGCTAGAGACATGCTACACTACAAGCCCAGCCGTTGCCCACGCTGGCTTGTGGTACGTACGGTATTTCTTCCAGGGTTTCCCGCGAACCGGTCCTTAATTGTCATGGGTGCTTCCATCAAAACCATGCACCCACAGCCCACCATTAGCATATTTTAATTAATTATTATTACCATGGTGGCTCACCATAGGGATTACATTAATTACTTATTTAAGGTGATCCCCTTTAGTGAGCTAAGTTAGCTAAGCAAGGTTAAGCACTCCTAAAATCAGCGAACAATGGATTAATTACCCAAGCTATCAAAGGTACACGATAATCAAAATAATAGGCTGAGTACAATAGGTATAATCCCACATGAAATGACACTGCAAAATAATGTAGTGTTTACGGAAAAGTAAGACATTTGTAAATATAGGTACAATATGATCAATGTGAAGCATGACTTGCCTTGCTCCTGAGCTGAAGCTACCTCTGCAACGATCTCGAAATAAACGGGCGCGTCGGATGTTTCGGAATCTACGCGACAAACAAAGCAAACAACAATACATGCTATAAGTCTACTGAAACAAAGCACAAAAGTATTTTTAATGGATTCTCTGCATTTTTATGAATTTAATGAAATTTGAATGGACTTAAACGGAGCTCAGATGAATTAGTTATGAGTTTTTGAAGTTATCTGTGTTTTTACTAAAACAGAAAAAACCTAAATGATTTATTGCGCAATTAATCCCAGGGATGGCGTCAGCGGGCGGCGGCGGTCGGTCCACCGTGAAATCGGTCCACGGGACCATGGCGGCGGCGGTGCACCACGTGGCGCACACGTGGCGCCGACGCGGCAACCACGCGGCGGCCACGTGGGCGGCCACGCGGGACAGAGGGGGACGACCGAGATCGGCCCAAGTGGCCGATCTAACGGCTGAGGCGCGCGGGAGGCGGGCGGCTGGCGGCTGGGCTGCACGGCCCGAGCTCGGGCGGCTCGGCCAAAGGCGGCCATGGCGCGCGGCGGAGAGCGGCGGCCGGCGGCGCAAGGGCGCCGGCGCCGTGCGACGGTGCGCGGGACGGAACAAGGGCGGCGCTCGCGCGGGAAGGGGACGGCGCGACCGGGGAAAAAGAGAGAAAGGGGAGAAAGGGGAAAGATTTCTCATCGGGCTCGGCTGGAGAGGAAGACGACAACGGCGAGGGCGGCGTCCGATGGTGGAATGGCGGTGCGGTGGCACGGCCGAGGGGCGGAGGCGGACAGTGAACGTGACGGCGGCGTCGGCACGGCTTGGCGAGGCGGGGGAAAGCGCGCAGCGATGGCCGAAGGTGGTGGAAGGCGGCGGCGCTAGGGTTCTACGGCGCGGCGGCGCTAGGGGGCACGGGAGCGGCGGCCGAAATGGGGAAAAAGGGAGAGGAGGACGCGGGGAGCATTTATATGGGCGCGGGGAGGAGAGATCGTGGCCGAGTGAGCGCGAATTCCTCGCCGGAGTGGGGAGAGCGGGGAAGGAGAGAGAGGCGGGATTCAAAAATTGAATCCCGGCCGTCTCGCGAGCGCGTGCGCGATAGGGGCGTGCGGGAGTGGGGCGGAAGGTGTGGGCGAGGGCGGCGAATGCGGAGGAGGTGGGGGAGTGGCGTGGGGTACGCGGGCGGGCGGTTGCGCCGAGCAGTGGCGCCGGCCGGAGGTTGGGGACGACCCCGACAGGTGGGGCCCACCTGTCGGTGGCCCGGGCCGGGGAAGGCCGAACGGGGGAGGCGCTAGCGGGCCTCGGCCTGCGGCCGGCCCAAGAGAGGGAGGGACGCGAGGAGGAAGGGGGCCGGGCGGCTGGACCGGCCCAGAGGGAGGGGAAAGGGCGCACGGCGCGCGGCCGGGCTGGGCCGACGGCCCAAGAAGGAAGAAGTAGAGGAAAAAGAAAAAGAAAAAGGAAAGGAAATTTCCTGGGATTAATTAAATTCCGAATTTGATTTTAATTGGTTTAAAATTATTTCCAGGGCTCTGAAAATTCCACTAAAAATCCTGTTAATGTATTTTGACATAGGGAACTCAAGAAAAATTCCACCTTGCCATTTCCACTTCTTTAATGCATTAATTAATTGGATTTTTCTCCAGATTAATTAAACAATTTCTCCGATAAATTATTAAATTCGATTTTTACGATTTGGGAGAACTTCAGGGTGTGACATTTTCGGACTTGTCCGAAAGGAATTTTTGGAATTTTCAAAAATGTCCAGAAGGTGGTTTTGGATCTGGAAATTTCGGAGTTGTCCGAAAAGTTTTCGGAATTTCTGAAAAATCTTCAATTAGCTTCAGTGTTTTGCTGTTTTGAGAATTTTCAGATATGTCCGAAATTTATTTTCGGATTTTTTGAAAAATGCAATTATTGTGCATAACGGACAGATCTGGAGCTGTGGCTATAAATAGCCCACTCTCTCCACTTGAGAGGGCTGCTGGTGACATTGGATATTTTCTTGCCCTTGGCTTGTTCATCTCGCGATTCACTCTTGAGCCTCGCTTTCTTGTTTCCCTTCTCACTCGTGCTCGATTCGGATTTGGTGTGTGTGTGAGAGTTGTGGATTCAAGTTTGTGTGAGTGCATGTTGGCTTTGTGAAGATTTATGAGCACTTGCATCATCTCCGTGAGTTCTTTGCATCATTTGTTACTCTGCTTTTTCGGAAATTCCGAAAATCATTTTTGAAAATTCCGAAAATTCCTGCTTCCGCATTTACTTGTGTTTTTGAAGTAGCCTATTCACCCCCCCCTCTAGGCCTAATTGACTCTTTCACATTTGAATTTCAGATGCATGCTTGGGCTGACGAGGTGGGACCCCACTGCATTCAGGTCCCAGCTCATATATGAGTATACAATGTACAATTAGTAAGCACGGTGTTTTTTCTAATATGAAATGTCATAATTTTACCTTGAGGATCTTTTGCTGACTTATAACACCATTCTATTTGTAGGTTTCACCAGGTTCAGATACTAGATCCACTAATGGCAAATCCTATAAACCAACCTATACAATTCATCCCCGTGTAGTTATTAATAGCAATTTCCTGCATTGAGGTTTAGCCACGTCACCTAAAATTCGTACAGCCGTATACTCAGCAATTTATGGACTTTAAAATTTTTTTCGGATAGATGGATTTTTCGGGTAAGCTTTCAGAAGGATTTTATCGCCGATATGCATATCTTTATGATCTATCGGCCGATGTGGTAGCCAATCGTATTCGGCTGATTGGCCAATGAGATAAATACTAATCAAAGATGAGGTTATTTTTTTTACAAGGAGAAAATAAAAGTATATCACACCAGTTATGTTACATCAGTTTATAAAGTTCTGGATAGCTGCAATAGCCTTGCGACGAATTTGATCAATATCGTCTATTATTTGAGCATCATCGGCCAATGACCCTGGAATTGGTTTCAGTGCCCTACTCAGATTTGCAAGATGTTTGGCCGATGCTTTCAGTTTTGTTGTTTGGTTTTCTATCGCCTTCGGAGATGTAGCTATCTTGACTTCGACTTCTTGGATTTCTTCACGAGTTGCCTCTAGCTTCATCAGCAGATCTGCTTCAAGGTGACGGAGTTCTTCAAGCTTTTTGTTCAAGGCAATCGGCTCAGCGACCAACTCGTCCAATCTAGTTTTATCATAATTTACTTGGGCATTGCTGGCGGATACGGCCGATTCCAAGCCTTCGCGCTCCCATCTCTCTGCAATTCTTTCTTTAGCCTTATGAAGTTTGAAATGGTATTGTTCCAAGAATATGGCTGGTGTTAATATTTCCATTAGGTCTTCAGGCAATTGGTCTTGGATTTCGTGGACTCTGCTCTTGATTGGATTGCAATTCTCCACCAGGGATTCTATAGACGCCTCTAGCCGATTGGCGATGTCAGACAGCTGGCCCTTTAGTTCTTCAGGAATTGACAACTTGATCTTGGGCTGCCGCCGATGTGCTAGCTCCGTCCCCCGGGCTCGGCATTATCACCTTGGATCTTTGAACGATGGTGCCTTGCCGAGTCTTGGAGTATGTCTGCAAGTACATGTTCTGGAACTGCTCGATCAACTTTGCCATCTCAGACTTTTGCTCCTCCTTGAGCTGATCGGCGGTCACCGAGACAACATTTTCTTCTGAAATTTCGTTCTGCTTGGACATCTTGACGTGAACTTGTTGACAGTGTGAAGCTTGTGTTCTTCTTTGTCCCACTGGGCGTGCCAAAAGCGTGTTGGCGCAGAATTTCGACCCGCCCTCACGTCAAAGCGGGTTCCACGTTACCACGGCGGCCTGGGAGATCTGCTTAACTCCAGTGCAGGTCCAATGGCTTGCCTAGGTGTGTTTAGGGCGTGCCAGTTGATTTGATCTGCAATCAACAAGAATAAACAAGTAAACCATGTTAGCGAACGATGGCCGATCGGCCAGTAGGCCGATGTCGCATCGTGAAGGCCCAGCCGATAGGGCAAGGCTGTATCGGCCTACTTGAGGTTATAACGGAATAAAAGTAATATACAGATCTAATCTCATCGGCCTTCATCAATGTATCTGTGTCGATCTGATGACATCGGCCGATGAGGAATGTGAGAAGTGAATGCACTAGCTAGTACTCTAATGCAAACTTGTACAAACCAATCGGCTGATATAAATGTGCTGATCACAGAGAGATCCTAAGAACAATCTGTGACAAATACATTTATATCTCTCGATCCACTCATACAAGTGGCAAATACATACAAAAACATAAAGTAATAATATGTATTAGGTAAGATCGGCTGAAACCCCGGCACTATCCTTAATTACGATCGAAAGCAGGCTTTGAGTTAGATCTCAAAACACGACTAGAGTCGATAGCAACACAAAGTATGAATTGAGAATTAACACAAAGAAAATCAAGTCGTCGATCGCTTTTGGGGATGGTAGATGCCTTGAAGGATCTAGACAAACAAACTAATTCAACCGTTGTCGGCAACAATCCCTAAAACGAGTTTATCGCTGGCGAGGTAGAGTTGAGATGCCATATCAAGATCATTCAAGACATGATAGACGACGATCACGTCGCCAGGGCTTAACATGTCTAAAACGACACGCTAGCCCCGACGACGCAGATCGTTGGGTACGAATTCTTACCTCTGCTCCGGGGAAGCAAGAACTCGCCGGAAATCAACCTCTTGCGAGGGTGGCGATGCGCCGAAAGTAGATTGAACTGTAGTCTTTGATTGTTGAATTGAGAGAGATTCTAAGTACAAACTACCGGGATATTTATACTCGTGACTTACAACATTGTCCATATAGGACACGATTTTATCTATAACTAACAAACAAGTCCTTATGACGGACTTCTTGCCATAGATTAGATCGAAACTAATTCAATTTCCTAATTAAGAGATACAATTTCCTAAAATCGGGCCTTATCCCTTCTTGGCAATCTTCCTTGAAGCTTGACTCAGGCCCAAACCGAACCCGCTCTGCCTCCATCAGCTTCCTGCTTCCATCGGCCGACGGCCTCATTGAACCCGCATCGGCCGATAGAGTCCCTCTGCTGGCGCCCCACCTGGTCCGATGCACCGCTGAATCTGCTACAGGGCTTGGTCCAATATTCGGTTTGGTCCGATACATAACCGATCCAACTCAGATTACTTCGTCTTCTCTGCGTCGGTTTTCTCTTTCTTCTCCGAGTAGATTGTGAAAATCTGGTGTTAACAAGCCATTGGATCAAACAACAATGGTTCACATGTGCAGTCCATCTCTTTCCTCTGGTGACCACGGCCCAGTGATTGCACACGTAGGAGTACAGCCCAGCCCAATTCCCAACTCCTTTCCCCGTTCCCCATCGAATTTTTAGCATTTTTAATTTTTATTTTTTAAAGATTTGCAAAAATAATTTTAGGTTTAAAAATATTGCAAATCTAATCTCCAATCGCCCTCCGGGAGGGCGAGATTTAAAAATCGCCCTCCCAGAGGGCGATTTTGCTGACGCGGCAGACGGCCGTTGGGCACCGTCTGCCGCGTCGTGGCTTTTTTGCGAATAAGTCCCTTGCCGCCCTCGACAAGGGCGATTTTTCCCTCGCCTGCTAGAGGGCGGCTGTCCTGGCAATTTTGTAGGCGGCCCCCTTGCCGCCCTTGCAGAGAGCGATTTTTTCGGGCGGCCGCCCTGGCAATTTTGTAGGCGGCCCCCTTGCCGCCCTTGCAGAGGGCGATTTTTGCCAAATCTGACCCTCTGCAAGGGCGATTTTTGGCCACCGCCCTATATAATCCCAGTTCACTAAGGGCCTCATCATTTGCAGCGCTCGAGACTCCAAAAGAAAAAACAGAGAGAGGGGTGAGGAAGAAGAAGGAGAGCGACGAAGCCCTGTTGGTGTGCATACTCGATCCCAGGTAAATACAATATTCTGCTATATGTTTGTGTTATTTATTTTGTGTAGAATATTAGGAAAAAAGAATTATTTTTGAATATTTGAATAGTTGTTTAGTAGTCAGATCTAGATTTATAAATTAGGGCGTGATTTAATTTAGGGAGTTTGACCTAGGACGAACCGATTTAGATGAACCTACGTAGAATATATTCTGATCTACGTCTATATTATTTAAATAGATGTGTAGCACTATAATCTGGATTTAAAAATTAGGGCATGATTTATTTTAGTCAATTTGACCTAGGACAAACCGATTTATATGAACATATGTAGGATATATCCTTATATATGTATACATTTCTTTGTGTAGAATTTTGTTTAATATTTGAATAGATGTGTAGCACTTAGTTCTTGATTTATAAATTACGACATGATTTATTTGAGGTAATTTGACCGATTTGGATGAACATATATAGAAAATAAGTACGATTGGCGGTAGATCTAGATGAACAAACCAATTCGGTATATTTTAAGATCTAGAACAGAGAACATATTGTTATAGAATTTAACTTAGCCACAGATTGATCTAGGCAACATATTCGTAGTATGAAATAAACTCAGTTTGAATCTGTTTATCAGGCATAATGACAAGTAAGGTCATATTTCAGATAGTTCATGGTGAAGGCAACGTTAGATATGGTCGAGATGGTGTTGATCTGTCAGAATTTAGTATGAAATCGACGGGCATCGATAGGCCAGCCGATAAAACATTTGAGTCAGTCTATAGTTGGTTACTACGTGGATTTAAAGTGGATATAAGAGTGAACACAATGTCCCTATCCGTTGTAGTCAATCGTGCAACAGAAGGATATTATTGGAAACTAGTGCCTATAGATAACACTGAGTCCTGGAGACGTTATGTGGAGATGGCCTTTGAAAGGTCCTGTCCCCTTGTTATTTTTGTGGCATTGCATGAAATCGATAGCAGTGTTACAGTGCAAACAGAGGATGGTCAAGGTCCTAGCAATGCTGTGGAGAATGTTGGACCATCGATGCGAACTGGGAGTACTGAAGCAAGGTTGGAGGAGGCAATAGGCGTGGCAGACGAGGGGGAGAGAATCGAAGCAATTGTTGAGGAAATGGAGAGGGAAGATTCTGAAACTGAGCAGGCGAAGGGTGATGAATCATCGGACGAGGAAGAAGATGTAATGCCCGTTGATTGGACAAAAGCTGATTTCTCTCAACTTGTTATCTCAGAGGGGCAGCAAGCATCCTTTGAATACAAGGATAACGAGATAATCCAGGGTGCTCATAAGGAAGACATGAAAGAGGCGGTGAAGCATTGGGCGGTCTCCTTGCATTCGTATGTTTAGGGTGGTGAAGTCTACCAACTATGTATATGATGTGAAGTGCACGAAGGATGATTGTCCGTGGCGTGTTCATGCATACAAGGGAAAATGGAATGACTATTGGAAAGTGAGCATTGTTGGTGAGCACACATGTTGGTTGCCAGGGGTTGATAAGTATCACCGCAACATCACCTCAGCTTTTGTTGCCGGTGAGATGTACAACGATGATGTTTGTAACACAGACTTTGAATCGGGCTCCATTATTAGGCACATCGAAAACAAATTCAAGTATACTATAAGCTACTACAAGGCTTGGAGGGCGAAACAAAAGATTTTGGAGATGAGGTATGGCACATTTGAAGCATCGTATGATAATTTGCCTCGTTTGTTAGGCACCATTGCTCAAAGAAATCCCAATACCTATTATGACATTCAGACCTTTCCATCGTCTAATGACCCGAGCAAGAGCGTGCTGCAAAGAGCCTTTTTCTCGCTGGGTGCTTGCATCAACGCATTTGTGCACTGTCGCCCTGTGTTGTGCATAGATGGAACCTTTCTGACAGGCAAATACAAAGGTCAGATACTGACGGCGATTGGAGCCGATGGTAACAACCAGGTGTTACCTATGGCGTTTGCATTTGTCGAGAGTGAGAACACCGAAAGCTGGTATTGGTTCTTAGAGAGAGTTCGCTGCCAAGTCGTGCGTATGAGGATGTTGGCATAGAATTGAGACTCGCCCAACAATGAAACGGGTTCCACGTTTCCACGGCAGCCTGGGAGGTTTGCTTTACTTGAAGTTACGATAAGATAGAAATAATAAACAAATCTAATCTCATCGGCCTTTGCTAACATGTTCATGGCGATTTAATGGAATCGGCCGATGAAGGATGCATGAGGATAAATACATTAGCTAATACTCTAGTGCAACCATATACAAGCCAATCAACCAATATAGACACATCAATTACAGAAAGATCCTAAGAACACCCTGTAATAAACATATTTGTATCTATTGATTTGCTTATACAAGTGACAAATACATGCAAAAACATAAATGATCACATGCATTAGGCAAGACCGGCTGAAACCCCGGTACTATCCTTAATTACGATCGAAGATAGACTTTGAATTAAACCTCGAAGAACGACTAAGGTCGATAGCAACTCAAAGTATAAATCGAGGATTAACACAAAGAAAATCAAGCCGTCGATCGCTTTTGGGGATGGTAAATGCTTTAGATAATCTAAACGAGCAAGCTAATTCAATCGTCGTCGGCAATAAACCCTAAAACGAGTTAACCGCTGGCAAGATAGAATTAGAAAGCCACGCCAAGATTAGCTAAAACATGATAAACGACGATCACATCATCAGGGCTTAACGTGCCTAAAGCGACACGCTAGCCCCGACGATGTAGATCGTCGGGTACGAGTTCTTACCTCTGCTCAGGGGAAGCAAGAACTCGCCAAAGACAAACTTCTTGCGAGGGTTGGCGATGCGCCGAAAATAGATTGTGTTTGATTGATTGTGTGAGAATTGAGAGAGTTTCTATGTACAAACTACCGGGATATTTATACCCGAGATTACAACATGGTCCATGTAGGACACGATCTTATCTCTAACTAACAAACAAGTCTTTGCGGTAGACTCTTGCCAAAGATCAGATCTAAACCTACTTAATTTACAAGATACAATTGCCTAAAATCGAGCCTTATCTCTATTTGGCAACTTCCTTGAAGCTTATCTCGAGCCCAGACCAGGCCCATGCTAACTCTATCAACTTCCTGGCTCTATCGGTCAATAACCACATTGAATCCGCATCGGCCGATATGCTCTTCCTGCTAGCGCCTCTTCCAGTCCGATACGCTCACCGAGTCCGATATGAGACCTGTACGACTCTAACTTAGCCCTTCTTCTCTGCATCGGTTTTCTCTTTCCTCTCCGAGTAGATTACGAAAATCTGCTGTTAACAGAGGCCCAATGTTTGCCTCATTCATGATCGTCATGCGGGCATGTTGAAGGCAATTGACTACCTGCAGAATGGTTGGCCGGAGAGGGGACTTCCCGCTAGGTGGCATGATGTTCGGAGTAGGTGGTGCATGCGTCATATGGGAGCCAATTTCTACAAGCAATTCAAGAACAAGCACCTGATGGATCTCTTTAAGAGGCTATGTGGTCAGAATCAAGAGAAAAAATTCAATGAGTTGTGGAGGAGGTTGGATGAGCTGACAACGAAGCAAACCGATGAGCAATCTCATCGGCCACAGGATGACGATCCTCCAGTACCTCTTGGTCCACTACATGATAACCCGCCAACAATGAGAAGAAGGTCCGCATCATCAATACATAATTTCTCGCAGTGGATAGAGAATGAACCGAAAGAAAAGTGGTCTCTATTGTATGACACTAACGGGTATCGATATGGTATAATGACAACCAACCTGGCCGAGGTGTACAACTGGGTGATGCGAGAAGTGCGAGGACTCCCACTGGTCGGTATTGTGAAATTTATCCTTCATGACACTCAGGCATACTTCAGGGACAGATACAAGAAAATTGCCCCTTCGATGGCTGATAACAACATTGCATTTGGGAATGTGGTGATGAAGTATATGCAAGACAAAATAGCAAAGGCTATGAAGTTCATAGGTACTTAAGGTATTTGGGAATTCCCCAAGATACTCAAGTTCATAGGTACAAGATCTTGTGTGTCGACAGGAGAAGGCGCGGAATCAACCGCGTTCAAGCTGTGCAGGAATGTGTGCTTCATGCGGAGGGCGGTTGCAGTTGTAGCTGCATGAAGCCCAAGCTTAAACATTTGCCTTGCTCATACGTACTTGCAGTAGCTGGGGACTGCGGCATACTTCCCGATAGCTATGTGTCACCCTACTACAGGAAAGAAGCAATATTTCATACATGGAAGGAGGAGATATATGGGTTCGGGATATCTGGATCTTACACAACTCTGAGGCCACAAGTGTTCTACATTCCAGATCCGTCGAAGTTAAGGCTAAAAAAGGGACGGCGTTAGTCGAGACGCATCAGAAATGACATGGACGAGTCGGAGGTAGGGGGAGGACTCTACGGTGCAGCAAATCAAATGAACGCGGGCATACTTACAAGAAATGCCCGAAGAATTCGCAATCTCCAACCGTCACAGGTTCGGGTCTATCTGGACAGGCAACCGATGGCCACCGTCCATCGGGAGAAGGAACAACAACGAGGCGACCACATCCTAGGCGTTCTCGTGCGGCGACTACGTCGTCGGCTGGCGATGCAATGACTTGATTATTTCTGTCAGCCTTTTAGTCTAGTGGTGATCCAATTGATGTAATATTTATAATGTTGTTGTCATTTGTCATGTGTGTAATATTTATCCCTGTGAGACATGAACTATTGTAATGTTATTGTCATTTGTGTAATGTATCTTTAGCATTATGAATTATCATTTTAATAAACAATTTGTGTAATGTTTTTTTCGTTATCTATTGCTTATTTCTAATCACTGTCATGTATGCAGGTATGGCGGACGATACACCAGCTCTCCTCAGTAGAGGACTGGACAGGAGCCACCGTTCGTACTTGTCGGCGGTGCAGGGTGCGCAGCTTACCACCTTTCGTCCACGCCCGTCGCGCGAGTTGCTGCATGCCGATCCGCGACACGTTCCGTGGTATGATCAAACTTAATTACTTGATGGCATTTTTTGGCTTCACTGCACATATGTGGTACTAATGTTCAACTTGACGGTATGCAGGTTGCGTGAGGCTTGTTGAGACGCGGGCAGACGAGAACGACTCGGCCAAGCGCTGGGATGCAGACCGGTTGCTGCTGGCTGCTTTGGTAGATCGGTGACGGCCGAAGATGCACACCTTCCATCTCCCCTGTGGGGAGATGTCACCTACGCTGCAGGATGTTACGTACCTGCTAGGGCTTCCACTAGCCGGGGAGGCTGTCGGCCCAGTGGACGGTGGGGGTGGCTGGAGGGATGATATCACTGAGCGATTCGCTCCCGTGATGAGGTTACCTGGGATCCCGGCAGTTGCTCCCCTGAACAAGTACACCACCGCCGGGCCTACGAAGGCTTGGCTGCTGCAGTTCACAGTAAGTTAACTTTTACACTTTGTTACTTTCCTAGAAATCTTACGAGTTTTAACATCGTTTGCTTTTTGTTGTAGACCGATAAGCTCCACCCCGACGCCGACGAGTACTCGCTGAGATGCTCCTTAGAGGCATACCTACTGTGGATGTTCGGTTGGGTGATGTTTACCAGCACCACTGGCCACGCAGTAGACAGGGGCCTGATCCACTACGCCCGGGCGATCGCGGATGCGGAGCTAGGGGGCGTGCCGCAGTGGAGCTGGGGTTCGGCAGTCCTCGCAGCCACGTACCGTGCGCTGTGCGAGGCCTACTGCAAGACGGATCCTGGAGCGATATTCGCGGGCTGCCCTCTCCATATTCAGCTCTGGGCAGCTGAGCGGTTCGCGATTGGCCGACCGATCGTCGACACCGCTGCGTACAGTTTAGGACCCGTAGCCGACGACCCAGCCGACGGGCCGACGATGGGCACGTACTGGTGCCGCCGCAATGTAAGTACAAATTGTTTTCATTTCAAATTTCAGATTATGTGCGACTGATGTTCTGACCAGTTGGTTCTCTGTGTGTCGCAACGCCGTTACGCCCACGTCCAGGTCAGACGGAGCTACCTAGAGTTTGTCTTCGAGTTCGACCGTCTCCAGCCTTCAGACGTCGTCTGGGAGCCCTACACGCAGCAGGTGGTCGCCGGGAGAGAACCTCTAGGTCTGTCTTCCTTGTGCACGCATGACACGGCGTACTGATTGACGGTGGTGCCATTGGTGTTTGACATATACGTCGAGCCTCACTGCCCTTACCGTGTGATGAGGCAGTTCGGACTGAGGCAGGGGTTTCTAATGAATGTATCGATTCCCATCCCCCCCAGGACCACCAGTGAGTAATTCTCTTTCAACTTTACTATTATTATGTCGACTACTTTTGAACGTTCGATGACCATTATGTTCTTTGTAGGTTGACTCGACGAGGACAGCAGGCAGGGACACTGTGGGTACCTCAGATCAGCCCGTACGTGGAGGACTGGTTGGTAGCCACCGAGGAGGTGATTTCTGAGATCCACCCACACTCCGAGGAGAACTACATTGCTTACCTTCGGTGGTACTTGCCGCGCACACGTGCCCGCGTGACCTTCACCCTGGCCGCTCCACAGCTACACCAGGCAGGCGCCAGGGACACCTACCCCATGCACCGTGACCAGGAGTACTTCATGGGGGTACGTCCATGTTTCTCGGACTTCTTACTTTTGTACTATGCGGTTCGTATATATAAGAGTGACAAAACTAATTAATAATGATTCCCGCAGGCCGATGCTGCCCGCGCCATGAACGCCGACATCAACGCGGTGATGCTGAGGTTGGACACTGGACTGCACCTGAACGACGTTGAGCAGAGATTGACGTTCGAGCGGATGCAGACGAAGATGCGTTCGATCTTGCGCCTCTTCTCTTGTCGTTCGGCCGTGGACACGGTACCTCCGCCGGCAGCTGCAGTTCCATGTCCACGTGGCCTGACACCAGGATCAACATCGCACGGTGCTGGTGCGTCCATAGGTTAGTTCCGTACCTTCTCACTATGCGAAACATTCGCCATGTTATTACAAACTGAATGTCTAGTAGGTCTGACGCTGCTGACAGGACACTCTGTTGGAGTGAGTGGATCGTCGATCCCTCGGTCGTTCGCAACTCGGCCCAGCATGTTGGCCTTTGTTGGAGCGAGCGATTCGTCCATCCCTCCTCCCTTCAGTCAGCCGCGAGGTGAGCAAGCGTCATCCGATGAGTACTACAAACATACTAGTTGTCATGAATGTTGCTTAACTTTTGACATCTGCAGGAGGATACTACTCGGCAGGGATTTTCCATTCGGGCGCATCATCGTCGCAGGCGGGCGGGTCCGGTGCGGGCGACGACTTCGATGACCTGGAGGACCTAGAGCAGGACGTTCTCGGCACCTCTCAGCTTGGTGGAGCACCACCACCACAGAGCCAGGAGCAGCCACAGGAGACGCCCGCACCAGATGTCCGCGCTGGTCGTGCCATGCCCGCTGACAGGCTGACGTACTCTCAGGGGCACATTAGGGCGCAGGCTAGGAGGGGTAGGGGTAAGAGGCCTCGCCAGTAGAATATGAGTGCTACTTGTTTGTAATATTTACACTTAGTAACTTTGTGTTACCTCTTTGTATATAACTTTATTCGGTCGTCGGAATTATATGTCACGAAAACCTTTCATGTCATTCGCTACATCTACTCAACGAAACAACGAAAAACTTTCGGCGCGTGACAGAGGGCTACGATTGGTCACTATCAGTATTTGGCCCGTGACAAACGTTTACGATACGTCGCTATCATCTTTCGGTGCGTGAAGGCGTCCTGACTCAGCTATTGGCGATGCTTTGTTCGACAGAATCATTCAATTTGCGCTACCGCGTGAACGTGTTGTCAAATCCACGCAATAAGTGAACTCACGTTAGATGGATATGTGCCTCTGCTTCCTCCACTATATATTACGTAGGTCCGAATACGCGCTCTTCATATCTTTCTTCTATTTCCTACACTTCTATGTAGAATGGATCATGCATTTGCTGAGCGTCTCGACTGGCGACTCCATCCTTTGGGCGGTTTGATTCCACCATGGTGTGACCATCCGTTGTGCCATTGTGGGGATGCCTGTATACTTAAGTCATCCCTCAACTCAGAAACTCGGGGGATGCGATTCTTCCAATGTGCCAACATGGATTGGGTATGACTTATGTGCTCCAATTTCTAGTACCAAATCTGAATACACAAAATGCTAACTTGATCGTACATCATGGTAACATGTTACGTAGGCATATCGTTGGGTGTGCAGCTTCGTTGAGTGGACAGATACGGAGATCCCACGAACCGATGGAACACGTTCCTACCCACTTAGCGAAACAAGGCCGGCCTACCTTTGGCGGAAGGCTGAGTACCAACGTCGAGTTGCTGCAGAAGCTTTGGATTGGCCTCTGGATCAGCTCGCACTACGCACATGGTGGGAACGTCTAGAATGCCATTGTGGTCTCCGTTGCCAGGTGGTAAGGTCCATTAGACATGCAACTCGAGGACAAATATGCTTCATGTGTCCTGAGATTGTGGACGAGGATTTTGTCATGAGTATCATTTTTTCCTAGTCAAGCTAATCACTTCTTTCATTTTCTAACCCCTAACGTCATAAATGTACAACCAGGAGGATGTACGTCAGTGTCGATTCGAAGAGTGGATCGATACGGTTAGACCTGCTTCGATTGGTCCGACGGTAACGCAACCTGAGTCGACCGAACAATTCGTTCAGGCATGGATGGAGTACAAACATTGGACCGAAATCGCAAGCTTAGATTGGAGGAACAACCCACTAGGTTTCCCTAAATGGTCGGAGCGTCCCAGGTGCGGTTGTAGGGATCGTTGCAAGATGGCTACCTCCTTTGAACCACGAACATATGGCAGGAGATATTTCATTTGCCCCAACTTAGACAACGCCTTCGTTGTACGTCTTTCGTTTTATCAATCCCGTTAACGTCTTCATTGTATTTTCACTCTAACTGACAACATGTGTTTCTTTAGCAGAGCATTCAAAGGAGGTGCGGATTCACTATGTGGATCGACAATGTCATTCCCCAATATAACGGCCTAAAAGTAACTGAATGCGAAACACAAACGGAGTACAATGGTGAGAAGGAAAGGGAAAATGGAAGACACGCTTAACGTCGTAGAAGGGTTCCGTAGGAAAGCCGAGGATCGACTCGTCGAGTCCGATTAATTTGTATCATGTATGCATGGGATAGGTTCCGTGGTTTAATTACGTGCAATAATTCTTACGAAACATATGCCATGTATTGTATCATTCATATATGCTGAGTTATGCAACAATGTGGCACAGAGCTGCTGAACCATTAGAATAATACTTAACTCTAAGTGATAAAGCTATTGTTGCCCAAATTAGAATAATACTTAACTCAGACAAAACATGTTAAATATTGTACATGTTATCCTCTACTTTATTTATAAATGACATGGCCAAACTTCCTTTAGATTGAGAACAATACATATTGTGGAGGAATTATTGAAAAAAACGATCCGTATATGCCACCTTTAAAGAATTTAATTGGTTAGCATAATATAATATCTAATAAATACAAAATCAAATAGTAGATATTCTGTTACGAAAGAGAGAAAACATTCTTTCCAGAATCAAGATTCGTAATCAATCCTTGCCTTGTTTACTAACTTTCTTTGCCAAACTACAAGCGTGGAACTTTGCCAGTTCTTAGGTTTCCGAAAAAGTGTAATGCAACAAAAAGTGCTTCGAATCAATTTTGATTGGGGTTAAAAAAGGAATTACAAAAATAAATTCAGGAAAGATTTCCTTTTCTTAGGGACCTCGAGGGTGGTTTAGGGTTTAATGTGGGCCCAGCCAGGCAAAAATTGCCCTCTGGAAGGGCGGCAAGGGGGCCGCCTGCAAAATTGCCAGGGCGGCCGCCCTTTGGTAGGCGGCCCCGCTACAGGGAAAAATCGCCCTTGCCGAGGGCGGCAAGGGGGCCGCCTGCAAAATTTCCTTTGGCAGGCGGCCCCGGCTACAGGGAAAACTTGCCCTTGCCAAGGGCAGAAAGGGACTTATTCGCAAAAAAGCCACGACGCGGCAGACGGCGCCCAACGGCCGTCTGCCACGTCAGCAAAATTGCCCTCTGGGAGGGCGATTTTTAAATCTCGCCCTTCCGGAGGGCGATTGGAGATTAGATTTGCAATATTTTCAAACCTAAAATTATTTTTGCAAATCTTTAAAAAATAAAAATTAAAAATGCTAAAAATTCTTCCCCCATCCGGAGCTGCCTGGATTGCAACCGCCGTGCTGGCGCCCACCTCCCTCGCACTCGACACTCGCACCCAACGTTGAGGTCCCTTGCCTCCTCTCTTTGGGGTGTTGCGAGAAACGGAAACCGCCGATGCGCATCGAGCAAACTTCATGCCTATCATCAAGACAGCTCTCCTCAACTTCTTCCTCCGCATCAAGCTCTGCAGTGCCCCTTCGCCATCTTCGATTTGATCCCTACCGTGTCTCCCTCAACGGAAACCGTTGTTCGATTAGTTTTCCCTGCCTCTTCCTCCCCTGAAACCTTCAGATGCCTCCTCACCTTCAACAAATCACAGGAGTATATATATTCTTGCCCAAAGGTATATATATGCTTCTTCCTCTTCTTGAACCATATATGTCCATTCAATCTGTTGGCCTCTATTTGTTTCTTTTATTCACGTTAGATTTATGCTAAATTGATATGTTCCTGTTGTACCTAATATTATGGAAGAATTAGAAAGGCAGAGAGAGAGACAGAGAGATTTGATTTCGGCTCTTCTTCTAGTTTCTATTGGTCCTATTCAATGAGATTGAAATTTATTCAGTCTTTTAACTTTGTTAAATGAGCCAATATGGTATTATATGAGGACACTAAAGATCACAGGTATGAATACCAATTTTACACCATTGCTGAACCTATAATTTTTTTTATATCTCAATTCTGCTTGCAGATCATTGCTATTAGTAGATGTCCTATTATTGTTGTACTCCAGCTATGGGCTCCCGTTGAGGTCAGTCCCCATGACATTCCTACCCAAATCATCGACTGCGGCATGTCCTTCCACCAATATGATTTCTCAGTCAAGAAAATATAAACAATATATTCGGTAATGCATAATTGCCTCATACTGGTTCATGGTCACTGGCTTTCCAGATATTATTATATGCCTATCCTACGACCACCTGCTTTGTAAGGGGTTTAAGCAATTTCTTCCATAACAAAACTATCAGATTTTTACCTCTAAACTATCGTAGCCTGAAAGGTCATACCATGATTATTTCAGCAATGAACTTAATTTAGGTACATATTTGTCCTTGGATCCCATGCTAATCCTACTTTGCTATAGAATGCTCCTACTTTACATTCAGTTTTTTAAGCTACAGTTTTGCGATTGATGTAACTTAATTCTTCATATTTCTGTTTCTTTCTGACCGCAGTATAAAGGTTGTTCTTTGTAACAGGACAATTAAACATTTGTGTCAAACATTGGGAGATTCATCAGTTTAGTGTAGCTATTTATCTTCAGTTTTATGGATTCTTTCAGTCCAGAACACTATAAATTATTTTGTTTCCATCGTCACAATCTTTCCACTCTAACGAGTGTGTAGTATTGTCAAGAAAGAGAAAATTAAGATGGTGAACTTTCTTATGGTTATTCAGGTATGGTAACTATATTTTATTACAAGATAAACAATATTTATTTTTTGCTTTAGAATTTTCTTTATGGTAAAGGGATTGCACAATGTTGATCTTTAGCATGCATGCAAAATCTTTTTAACTTTTTAATATTTTTCTTGATATTAGTTCTTTGATACGAACAAACAATTTTGAAGATTAAATTTCTTTTTGCAACAGAGTTGTACTTCAACTGATACGAATCAAAGCAAAACAAAATATCTTTCGTCTTTTAGTTAGTTAAACATATTGTTTAGCTAAAAAATTACTTATCCTACATAAATTTAAGCTAATGTGTACACTAAAATTTCTGCAGGTACCATATTACCTTCTCAATTCTATTTTACTGCTTACCATTCATTCGGAATCATTGCTCTAGCTAGCCCACACATCTATTTATTCAATTTTACAATTGTTCATTAGTATCTCAGTTTGATTTAAAACACACATGCAGTCATACTCCTACCCACAAATCATTACTGCCATTCCTTACATAGAAAATGGATTACCTCACATGTAGATCATTTAACTCAAGATGTCAATAACAATAACCAAATATAAGTATCTCTTGCATTGCTATTACTATTTGACATATTTGTCCCTCAAAACTATACTAATATTGATTCTGCTCATAGATTTTATCCTGTGAATAATGGCTACTTTTTGCTGAAATAAAACACCATTTCCCATGTGATATCTATTACATTTATCGTCCATCTCTAAATGTAACTCTATTTCTTCATACAAAGTCCCCCGCAGCAACGCGTGGGGCATCTTATAGTATTAAAGAAAGTGAAACTTCCGTTACTATCACTCAAATTTGCTCCCGGTATCACGAAAGCACTTCAAGAGCGCATGTATCTATTTTTCTCTGAGTGGTGAGCTGACATCTCAGCCTGCTTGGGAGCAACAGAAAAATATTCTTGTATTGAACATACACCTGTGATTTTCGGTTACCCAAATTACCAGTGAAAAGAAAATTGCTGGTAATGCTTGGCCAGTTGGCTGTTTGGGAGATGATTCGTTTCTTCAGGAAAAATCTATGACCAAGAACAACTTCTTTGATTTGGGGGAACTAAGATTAGAAATCAATTTACCAGAAAGACCTTCTGCAATTATTCCAAATTACAGACATAAATACAGAATCATCAGAACAGAGATAGAGCCAATATCAATCGATAATCAACAAAGTTAGAAACCAATAGCAATGAGCAATAAAAAACCAATTACCAAAAGAAGTAGGCGCTTGCTTTGGAGAAGGTATCAACGGATGATGCAGTCGATTGACGCCAGCAGATACCATCGGCTCAACGAATCATGCATCAAAGAATCAAAGGGCGAGAGTGAGACTGCACTAGCGCCAGTGGCACGAAGAGATGCCTGAATGACCAGCGACGTAGGTCAATGACAGGATGACGCTGGGAACACGGATCGAGGACGAGACGACACTGTTGACGGGAGGATGGGACGGCGTCAACATGGATCAAGGTCGCCCTAGTTGTGGTGGCGCTAGATCTGAAGGATCAAAACAATAAAGACGCAAATCAAAAATTCGGGAAAGAGGTGGAGCAAATCTCAAAAGCTAAGGGTAGAATTAAGGGCCGCCATGGCGAGCTCGAGTCTGAGCTTGGGAACCGTCATGGTGAGATTCCTTGACTTCCCTCACATTTCCATCGAGTTTAAATCGTATCTCTAAACTCGTGTGGAGGAGGAGAGCGAGGCGAGACGGATGGCTCAAAGGCTGGCCTGATGTTTGTCGGATGGAATAAATTCATTATCATGTTTAATTGACATCCTTAAAACCACAGTACCAAAAATCTTCACCCCTAACTTACAAAACCGGATTAAGTTAAGTCCTTCGATAGTATAGATGATTGGTTTTGATGACATGTCAAGTTGACTCGATCCATTCATGCTGACTAAGCGTTTATCATGGCAAAAGAAAAAAAAAGTAAACCCCACATGTCATCCTCAGTCTCTTTTCCTCATCTCTCCTCATATACCACCGCATCGAGGGGCGATTGGGTGAGGGAGGCATGGTTGTGGTCGGGGTCTGACGTGTCGGGCAACGGCGGAGGTTGTGGTGAGGAGGGTGAGATGGCTACGGTGGTGCCGAGGGCGCGGGCAGCGAGCGTAGCGGTGGCGGTGACGGCATGGCTAGCGTTGAGGGTCACCGCAGCGACCGGGGGTGGGCTTCGTGGGCCTGGTCGTGCGGGGGGAGGACACGTTGTTCAGGTCGGAGTGGTGGTGGGCGTACGCGGGGATATCCTACTTCGTGGTGCTTTTCACCGAGATCTTGTTGGGGCTCACCCTCGGCCTAATGTCGCTGGCCTCGTCGAGTTGGAGATCCTCCAGCGTAGCGGCACCGATGCCAACAAGGCTCAGGCTTTCGTTTGTTTTCGTCAATGCATTCGTCATTACTACTCAATTGTAATATGTTTATTAAAAAGATGTAAAACATCTTTGTAAATGTATTATTCTTAATCAGTTTTAAAAAAATGTAAAACAACTTTGTCAATGTATTATTCTTGCTTAACCAATTTATACATTGCCATCGTGCGCGGCGTATCTTCCCGCGTACCCTTCTACCTTCTAGTAAGCTAAAAAAAATAACACCTAAAATGTAACGGGATACGTGATCATTTGCGCAATTTTAGCTGGTGATTGCTTACTATACCAAGCAACGATGAGCAAGATGATCCACACACTTAAACGACTTTTTAAAAGTGTTCAAGCCCAATACTGGATTAGAACGGGAAACATAGGTAATAAAGTTGTGGACTTGTGGTCTTTTAGTTCAAATGATTTTCACAAACATTGGCTGATCGGCCAATCGGATCATGGTACGATGCTTCAGAATGTAACCTGCATGGCTTAAAAGCATTGATTAATGAGAGTGATGAAAAAGAGAAGACAGAAATTATAAAACACAGTTTAACAGTTCAGTAAAAACGTACGCGTAAAAACCGAGCTATTTCTTCTCCTCTCTCTGTACACAGCCTTAGTCACAACTGCTTTACACAAAAATAGTTACTCCCTATGTAAAAAATATAACAACTTTTAGCTATTGTCATATTCGCATACTTTGACAAAAATAGTTACTCCCTTTATACTAAAATACTATAGGAACTTTTAGATATATAGATACACAACAAAAAGTTGCTATATTTTCAAACGGATGTAGTATTTTGTGTAAAACAGGATTAAAAGCCAAACAGTAACTATGTAAAGTTGAATGAAAGCAGCCAGATTCATTGATCCGGTATGCTCCATTTCGAAAACCTTTTTTTTAGAAAAAAACAATCTGAAACTTTTTATTCAAATATCAAATACAGTATAAGCCTCAGCTCAATTTTTGGAACTGTCACATCAAAGGATTCACCAATACAAAAATTTCTAGTGAAGTAGAAAAAACAGAACAACTGTCATATTCGCATACTTGTAAACACAATACTACTTTGATAGCATGTCGACTCGCGGCATATATACTTGTAAACACACAATAATTTCGGTAGTATGTCCTATCACATACTTGTAAACACACTGACACACTGTAATGAATTTTAAAAAGCAAAAGGATATAAACAGACCAGGGGACCAGAGCTTTTACTCTTGATCTCAAGTTTCTGAGTGTCGATAGACACTATAGTACAGGACTTACAAAAGGACTTACAAAGTAGGGTAGAATCGGCATAGTAGACAGACAAATCTAGGAACGAGACAACATCAGTAAGATAAAATCAAATAGTCCAAAATGGAGCTTAAACATTGGTATCCTTAATAATCATGCTGCCTTCTGAATAATTCTCTAAATTCATAAATGCCAAATATAATCAATCATCGCCTTCACCTTCTTGCGCTATGGTAGTCTTCTGGCCATTTGATGCTCAAACATTCTCTGTGTCACACTCAGTCTGAGAAAGGCCTGGGGTTCTTCTTGGCTAGCACCACAAGGTGGTGGGCTAGTTCGAGCCTCACTCCTCTTAATAAATTCCAATATGAGAGCCCCTCCTCTCATATCCAGAGCTTTTTTCATCTACACAAGGTCCTTTTTTTCCAGGAGTAGATTTGTCCCTGCATGCACAACATAGAACCATGTTTTACTAAAAAAGACAGGTGCATAAACAACTAGCATTGCATGATAAGAGGTCACTAGTACTAAAAGTTTGTATTCTGACCACAAAGTAACAGGTCACTGATTCAACTCCAATAAACCAGTTATGGTTGAACCACATCCGTTCTGCTTTTGACAACGGCAGCACAAACTTAATGACATAACTATTTATGATTAAAAATACACAATACCATTTGCACATGAAAAATTCAAATGCTCATGTCAATGTTAGTGGCGAATGATTGAAGTATACAACTTCTTGCAACAGGCCAAAGGTGAGCTAGCATTGTCATGGTAGATATCATACACTTTCAAGCATTTGCGCTTAAATAGTAAAGCAGCTTAAGACCCCCTTGTCATTCTTAAAGGATCACCCGCCCCCACACGCAATCTATCTAGCTATCACATAACTGATTTCCTTTTCCTAGTGCAGGTCTTCGATCAGCACTAAGTATTACTTTCCTGTGATCACCTATTTGTATTTCATACTTTAAATAGACCAGAACTATGCATTAGTTTCGAGATGATCTATTTGTATTTTACATTTTAAATAGATCAAAGCAACTGAAGGGGCTTGTGTGATTAAGATTGTATTATACCGTTACCTGTAGAGATGTTTGGAGATCCGACTTTGACGGTATACATCTGTGAAACCGCTAGTTCTAGCACAGCAATCAACCACTTCTCGTACAGCCTTGTTCCTCATGTCAATGACCAGCAAACATCCCTTCTCATCCATATAGAGAGCCCTGAGCAAGATGTAAACAACATCACCATCATCCTGCAAGCTCAGAGCAGGATGCCCTGCGTGGAGGTTCAGTAAGGGTGAGTGATCCTCAACCTCATCCCCCTGTAGACCATGCAGCAAGTTGAGATGAAGCGGGTTGTCCATCCTGAGCTCAGAAGCTTTCCAGTTCAATCCATCCTGCCAGTTGTTGTTGCAAGAATCCATCTTCCAAGTCGATGTGCGAGCAATCCACCCATCGGAGAGATGAGCATACATCTCGAAGTAGTTAATTGAACCATTGACAGCGACGATGTCACGCACAGAAATTGGACAGCCTCCGAGGAGACCTCTGTGCACCCATGGTGGCGGCGGAGGCAGAGATATGTAGCGAAGGATATTATTGTTATTGTTGCCGACGAACAAATCATAGATGAGGATGCCCTTCCAGAGATCGACCCACCCCATCGATCCACTTCTTCCTCCAATGTTGATCACCTTGCTCGCGAAGCTAAATGTGGAGGCGGCCTCTGGTGAATCGACATCCATGATCTTCATCTCCCATTCTCCAGTGGTAGAGTCATACAGATACATATGATGCTTCCCAGGCAAGCATTGGTACGGCTTGGTCTTGCTGAGGGTGGCGACGAAGAAGCCACCGTCGCTGCGGCGCATGAGACCAACACGGCGGTCAGGGAAGACGCTGTGGCAGGACGGGTTGTGGATCGGCTTGAGCGACGGCGAAGGTGACGCCTTGGCGTCGTAGATGAAGTACTCATTGAACTTGAACCCCTGGCACAGGAACCTCGGGCAGATGGAGACGCGGAGGAGGGCGAGGCTGCCATCCGTGGCGACGATCTCGGGCATGTGGGAGAACTTGCCGCGCTCCTTGAAGTAGGAGAGCGAAGGCGGGGCGGCTGACCAGAAGGTGACGTGGATGCGGTGGCCATCCTTGGTGGAGGCGGCGGCGGTGGTGGCGTTGGTGAGGTGGTCGAGGAAGGCCCGGCCATGGAGGAGGATCCACTCGGGATCCTCCTCGTCGTCCTCCACGATCTGCAATTGGATTT
This sequence comes from Oryza officinalis, assembly GCA_008326285.1. Classification (NCBI taxonomy): domain Eukaryota; kingdom Viridiplantae; phylum Streptophyta; class Magnoliopsida; order Poales; family Poaceae; genus Oryza; species Oryza officinalis. The sequence goes on from BDMV01000007.1 coordinate 10,606,731, forward strand.
GGGGATTTTGGGGTGGAGGAGGTCGACGAAGGGGGTGCTCCGTCGGTTGGAGAGCCATGGAGAAGAAGGCCGATTGGCTTCGCCGACGGGACGGAGTCTTCCGATGGGCTTGTCCCCGATCGGCGGCGGCGGAAACACAAACCCTAACAACGAGCGAGAAAAGAAGATTTGCCAGGAAATAAAATCGCGGAACTCCTGATATCGGAGTACTGAAAAGGGGCGCATCTTGCGCGGCCAGGAAATTTTTCAAAACAATCCTCCGTTTTGTGCGTAATTCGATATAGATTCCCACGAATAGTCCCTCTGAGCTGATGTTTTACTTATAGGTACTTATATAATCCGAATATTCCATGTGAAGGAAAGAAAAATCATGAATTAGGACCCCTCTGTAAAAATTGGAAGTATAGGGGCTTTTTTGCAAAAGTGCGCCCACTAATCCACTCACCCCCAAACCTTAGCCGCCGCTGTCCGCATCCCCTTCTTCCTCCCGTCTCATGCTCTCCCTCTCCCTCTCCCTCTCTTTCTCCCGCCGTGTCAGGACCTGACCAGATTTGGGCCTAACTTAGGATAAATTTAAAAAAAATTATTTGGCCAAATGGCTACCTAATAGGAAAAAGAAACGAAAAGGAAATGTAAAACAGGCAAAAGAGAAATATTCTCAAGTACTGAACGTTGCCAGACTTAGAAAATAGATTAGGGTTTACAAATGTGTTGGTGAATTCTGAATCTACCCCAGTTTATATCCTAGGCGCTAACATAAACAAACAAAAGAGATGACGTAGCACAGTACGGTGCCAACCTGCTACAGCTATTACTAGAAGCAATAGACGTCGTTGGATCTTCATTACTCCTTTAGCGAACCATTATCTTCTGATCTGAGCCGTCCATTTCTTTCTTCATCTCCTCGAACTCTGAATTCTTTAGACTTAAGCTTCAGAACTCCAAACTCGGCATTTTTTAGTTCCTGTCAATTCTTTCCCCTTTAAGGTGGTGTTTGAATGAAGGAAAGATCCTGGAGATAAATGCTGCATCCTCCTAGGTTGTTTCTTCCGCCGGCAAGTTTGCCCATTGAATCTTCCACTGCACTACAGGCTCATTGTTGCGTGGTATCATTGTCCTTTCAATCACAGCCACTGGTTCCACAAGAACATTTCCTTCAGCGTCCACTACTGGTAGCCCTGCTTCAGGCACTGCCTTGGTTCCAATATGCTTTTTTAACTGACTCACATAAAAGACAGGGTGAATGAGACTCCCTTCAGGTAACAGCAACCTATAAGCCACCATTCCAACCTTTTCCATCACTCGAAATGGCCCATAATACTTAGAGTGTAATTTCAGAGTGTTGTGAAGTCCCAATGAATTGTGCCTGTAAGGTTGCATTTTAAGATAAGCCATATCCCCCACCTCAAGTGTTCTCTCACTTCTCTTCTTATCTGCAAAGTACTTCATTATTGCTTGTGCCCTTTCCAAATTGTACTTCACTGCCTCTATTATTGCAGCTTTAGCTTGCTCTCTATTCTTTGCCCCCTCTGTTAAGGTTGTTGGTAATAGACTTTCAGCGACCAAGGAAGGTTTAATCCCATGAAGAGCCTGATATGTTGTCATTCCCAGGGATGTGTGGAAGTTTGTATTATACCACCACTCAGCATGTGACAAAAGAGAATTTCACTTCTTTGGCTTAGTGAACGTCATGCATTTCAGATAATTCTCCAAACACTGGTTCACCCTCTCAGTTTGCCCGTCTGTCTGGGGATGATTGGCACTACTGGAGTGTAATTTGACCCCAGCTTGCTCAAACATATCCTTCCACACTTGACTAGTGAAGATTCTATCTCTATCACTTACAATGACAGAAGGTAACCCATGGTGTTTGTAAAAATTGTCCTTGAACTTCTCTAGAACTTGTTCAGCAGTAAAAGGGTGGCTCAAAGCAATAAAATGGTCATACTTGGTAAATCGGTCCACAATTACCCAAATCACATCCTTACCTTCAGATTTCGGTAGCCCTTCAACAAAATCCATTGAGATGTGAGTCCATGCCATTTCTGGGATTGGTAGAGCCTGCAGCAACCCTGGGGATAACTGATTTTCTCCTTTGTTCTTTTGACACACTGCACAATGCTTGACATATTGTCTAATATTCCCCTTCATTCTTGGCCAATAAAACAACAACTTAACTCTCTGATAAGTGGCCCTTTCACCGGAATGTCCCCCCAAGGCCGAATCATGAAATGATTTTTTGAGCCGCTCTCTCAGTATACCCCCACTTCCCACTACAATTCTATCTTTATACCTTATAATTCCCCCACTCAAGGAAAATGGTGGTTGTGCCTGACCATCTTTTCTCAATTTTGCCTCCAACCCCAGGCATTTTTCATCACCTTTATAACTTTCTATTACTTCCTCCACCCACTTTGGAATTACCACTGTGACTGCCTGCAATAGTTCACCCTGTGACATCCTGGACAGAGCATCAGCTGCCCTGTTCTCCTTTCCCTTCTTATACTCAATTTTATAGTCATAGCCCAATAACTTAACTAACAGCTTGTGCTAAACTCCTTCAGTTATCCTCTGTTCATTTATATATCTAAGGCTGGCTTGATCAGTTTTTATGATGAGAGATGTTCCCATAAAGTAATGCTTCCATTTCTTGAGGGCTTCCAAAATTGCCAAAGCTTCCTTGTCATAAGTAGAGAACCCGGCTGCCTTAGGTCCGATTGCCTTGTTGATATATGCAATTGGCCTTCCCCTTTGCATCAAAACCGCCCCAATACCACTTCCACTGGAATCGGCTTCCAAAATGAAAGGCAGTGAAAAATCAGGTAGAGCTAACACAGGAGCTTGTGCCAATCTGCTCTTAATCTTTTCAAAGGATTGATGTTGTTCTTCTCCCCAGTTAAACCCATTTTTCTTAAGGGAATCAAACATAGGCCTGCAAATGATTCCAAAGTCCTTAATGAATCTCCTATAATATCCGGCCAATCCCAAAAAACCCCTTAATTCAGTGATGTTAGTTGGTGGTGGTCATTGTTTTACTGCCTTGATCTTCTCAGGATCAGTTGCTACTGCTTTATCACTTATCACATACCCCAAGTACTCTATTTGCTTCTGCCCGAAAACACACTTGCTAGGTTTAGCAAATAGTTGATTTGCCCTTAATATCTCCAACACCTTTCCCACATGGATGCAGTGGCCATCCTTGGTGGAGGCGGCGGCGGTGGTGGCATTGGTGAGGTGGTCGAGGAAGGCCCGGCCATGGAGGAGGATCCACTCGGGATACGGTGGGTTGAGATCGGGCAAGGGGTGGCTCGGTGGAGGGATCTAGTACGGCGTACGCACCTCCTCCTCGTCGTCCTCCACGATCTGCGATTCGATTTGGGGTGGACGAAGGGGGTGCTCTGTCGGTTGGAGAGCCATGGAGAAGAAGGCTAATTGACTTCACCGACGGGACAGAATCTTCCGATGTGCTTGTCCCCGGTCGCCGGTGGCGGCGGCGGAAACACAAACCCTAACAACGAGCGAGAAAAGAAGATTTCCTAGGAAATAAACTCGCGAAATTCACTAATAAGATCATAAGAGGGCACCGCTAGAGGTGACCAAGCGGGCGGCCCGGCCCGGCACGGCACGGGCACGGGTCCGGCACGGCCCGTTTTGGCACGGCCCGTTAGGCACGGCTCATGAAACGGGCCGTGCCATCCTGGCCCACGTGCCGAGCCGCCGGCCCAAGCACGGCCCGTGGATGGCCGGGTCGTGCCCGTGCCGGCACGGCATGCGTGTGGCCCGCTGTGTCGGTACGGGCCCGTGAATGGCAAATGGGCCGTGGACGGGGCACGATCGGCCCAGGAACCGAAATGGCGCGGAGGGATGCGGTGCGGACTTGCGGAGATGGCTGGCGGGCTGGGCCATCGGCTAGGAGGGGTGCTCAACGGACTTGCGGAGGCGGCTAGTGGGCTGGGCCGTCGGTTGGGAGGGATGAGATACGGATTTACGGAGGGATGAGATGCGGACTTACTACAGTAGCCGTGCCGTGCCAGCCCGCGGGCTCGGCCAGCGGCCCAAGCACGGCACGGCTACTCGTGCCGTGCCGGCACGGCCCGTTACTGTAGCGGGCCGTGCCTGCTACAGGTCTCGCCGTGCTGGGGCCGCCTATTTTGGTCCGGCCCATTTGGCCACCTCTAGGCGCCGCGCACACTGCGCTCTGGAAATTTTGCAAAAAAACCCTCCAGTTTTTGTGTAATTCGATATAAGTCACTACCAAACACTTCCTCCGAGATGAAATTTTATAAATAGTTCCTTATAAAAGACAGATATTCCATGCGAAGGAGAGAAAAATCGCGAATTAGGACGGTGCTCTAAAATGTGGAAGACGAGGGGCTTCTCCAAAAATGACGCCCACTAACCCCAAACCCTAGCCACCACCGCCGCTGCCCACATCCCCTCCTCCTCTCCCTCTTCTTCTCCCGCCGCCGCCGCCTCCTCCGCCTAGCGCCGTCGCCGTCACCGGTCCTGCCACCGTCCCCTTCATCAGCCACTGGACCACCGGATCCGGCACCCTCTGCCACCACCGTGTTAATAACAGAATTTCGTAATCGACCCGGAGAAGAAAGAGGAAACCGAAGCGGAGAAGGGGAGCTAAGTTGGAGTCAAACCAGGTCTCGTATCGGACACAGTTATCGTATCGGACTCAATGAGGTGCTGGCAGAAAGGCTGTATCGGCCGATTCGGATTTGTATGGTTATCGGCCGATACGGGTTGCAAGTTGATAGAGTCAGTGTGGGCTTGGTTTGGGCTCAAGATAAGCTTCAAGGAAGTTGCCAAATAGAGATAAAGCTCGGTTTTAAGCAATTGTATCTTGTAAATCAAGTAGGTTTAGATCTAGTCTGTGGCAAAAGTCTGCCGTAAAGACTTGTTGTTTGTTAGAGATAAGATCGTGTCCTACAAGGACCCTGTTGTAATCTCGGGTATAAATATCTCGATAGTTTGTACATAGAAACTCTCTCACAATCCAATACAACAAACCGGTTCAATCTACTTTGGTGCATCACCAACCCTCGCAAGAGGTTGACTTTGACGAGTTCTTGCCTTCCCGGAGCAAAGGTAAGAACTCGTTCCCGACGATCTGCATCGTCGGGGCTAGTGTGTCGCTTTAGACACGTTAAGCCTCGATGATGTGATCGTCGTTTATCATGTCTTGGATAATTTTGATAGGTGTTTTAATTAGGCCTCGCCAGCGATCTACTCGTTTTAGGGTTCATTGCCGACGATAGTTTAATTCTTATGCTTGGCTAGATTGTTCAATGCATCTATCATCCCCAAAAACAATCGACGACTTGATTTTCTTTGCGTTAAGTCTCAGTTCACACTTTGAGTTGCTATCGACCTTAGTCCTGTTTTGAGATTTAACACAAAGCCTGTTTTCGGTTGCAATTAAGGATAACACTGGGGTTTCAGCCAGTCTTACCTGATATGCATGATTGTCTTAGGGTTTTCATGTGTATCTGTCATCTGCATGAATAGATCGATAAATATAGATATATCTGTTATGGGTTGCTCTTTAGGGTTTATTTGTGATTGGTATATCTACGCTGATTGGTTGGTTCATGTAGATTTGCACTAGAGTATTAGCTAGTGTAGTTATCTTTTCTATCCTTATCGGCCGATGCCGTTAATTGACATCCATGTGTTGATGAAGGCCGATAAGATTAGATTCATGTTTTAATCTCATTTCATCATGAGTGAGCCGATATAGCTTTGCCCTATCAGCTGGGCTATGACAATGTGTCATCGGTCTATCGGCCGATCGGCCATTGTTTTCTGACATGGTTTACTTGTTTCTTATTGATTGCAGATCAAATCAACTGGCACGCTCTGCACACGACTAGGCAAGCCATTTGGACCTGCACTGGAGTAAAGCAAACCTCCCAGGCTGCCGTGGTAACGCGGAACCCGTTTTGACATCTGGCGGGTCGAAATTCTGCGCCAACACGCTTTTGGCACACCTGGTGGGACATCAAGAATGCAAGCTTTGCAACAGCAACAAGATCACCTCGAGATGTCGAAGCAGGCCGAGATCTCCGAGGAGAACGTCGTCTTCGTAACCGTCGACCAGCTCAACGCAGAACAAAAAGCCGAGATGGAGAAGCTGGTTGAGCAGTTCCAGAATATGTACCTGCAAACATATTCTAGGACTCGGCAAGGCACCCTGATTCAAAAGTCTAAGGTGATAATGCTGAGTCCTGGAGATGGAGTTGACACATTGGCGGCGGCACACGACCACACCGTCAAGACCGAGGATACCGCTGTGCCGACATTGCAAGACAGGATTGACTCCGCAGTTCACTCTTCGCTAGTCAACCAATCGGGGATCCTGGTGAACACATTGTGTCGAAACTTGGTTTCGGCAATATCAATATGGGGGTAGCAATCAAGTGCCGAACACAATTGGGACAAAGGTTTAGATAGGTTCAGGCCCTCTCTAACGAGAGGTAATACCCTACTCCTGTTTCGGGGATTCGATCCGCCGAGTGGTTTATTGATCTCTTGATCTCTTTCAATAGGGGCTTTCGTGAGTTTTCTGTATGTCCGAGTATTTTCGCTATGCCCCTCAAGGGACGTCCTACCCTCCTTATATAGTCTCAGAGGGCGGGTTTACAAGTCGGAGACCTATCCTACTCTAAATCGGACTCCTCAATCTTACCAACTATAGACTATGGGCTGTTACCTTATCTCATTAGTAACGTAATACCCAAGTCATAGCCGGTTTACATAATCATGAATCATAACCTATCCCCTATAGCAAGTCGGATAAGCTAGCCGTGAGGGTATCTGGTACCCGTAATCTCCACAGTAGCCCCCGAGACCTTCACAGTTGATGAGATAACTTTGCCTTGAAACAAAATCACACACAGCCGAGTGACTCCCTAGCCGAGTGCTAGTATATCCAAGTGCCTCCATTATCTCTGCCTGAGTCTCTCGAGTGCTTTTTCATCCAATAGAAAGACTGTGAAGGGCTGGAAAACATCTCAAAAACATCTCAAAAACAAATATAAAATAAATATTTAGGTGCATCGACTGATGCACCTAATTAGGTGTAGCCCCCGACTATGTGTTTAGTTAAACAAACTAAGCATATAGTCAAGAACTATAATAATCATACTCTCTTGAGTTAAATAAATACTTAGCCTAAGCCAAAAGCATTTATAAAAAATCATATAACACATAGCTTTATAATCAAGGCATAGTGTGTAATGAATCCAAGTACTCGGTAAGCTCATGCTTATCCGAGTCGTTTTGCCCGAGTCATCTCAGAACAAACAACTCAGCCAACCCTTATAGGTAGAAAATCTGAGCACTCGGCAAGCTCATGCTTATCCAAGTCGTTGTGCCCGAGTTGTCCCGGAACATACAGCTCAATCAATTCTCATGAATAGAAAACATGAGTTAATAAATTCATTAGTTATCTGAAAAATACGACCAAAATATTAAATAGCTCTTGCCATAATATTGGTCTTGATAAAAAGAGCACACCAAGGTGGCAAATCAGCATTGATAAATAAAAATCAAATGCCTTATAAAAACCAAACAGCTCCTACAACCTACTAAAAGTTACCAGGATAGTTATAAAAAACTTTACTGTTTGTGACCTTCCAAGTCGCATCGTACCAACCTTCAACAAGTTGTATAAATGCTATATGAAAGGATTTTTAAATCATCGGGCAATGAGACATATGCATATTGCCAGAGCAAATTTGCTTAAGTCCTCATGGACATATGTCAAGCCGTACTCAAAAGATGGGCCGCAAGTTTCTCATGGGCTCGGCCCAAATACGAGAAAACCCAGCAAAAACCCTAAATCTTTCTTAAAGCGCCAGCGTCATCCCCGCCGCTTCATCTTCCCAAAACTTTTCCCCTTTCGCGCTCCTGTTCACCAACCGCTCTGAGGAATTCGAGAACTCGCACTCCCGCAAAATACTCCATCAAGGAACTCAAGTTCCACCACAATCCATCATCCGCATCCAGCTACCAACATCCCCTCAAAAAATCCCCATCTCTCACGCTAGATCTACCTTCACCCAACTCGCATCCATGGCGGAAGAGAGAGAAATCCCTTTCGACCAGTGAGCGACCTCGGACGTGAAGGAATCGACCCTGCGGGAAATGGTAAAGAACGGAGTTCTTTCGCCCAAAGAAATCATCGGCTGGCATCCGGCGGCCGGCGAAGAGTTCCCTACTCCGAATACCGATGAGATTGTGGTTTTCGCCTCTTTCTTCTATTACGGATTTGGTCTTCCCACTTCCGATTTCTTCCGTGGTATCCTCGAATACTACGGCCTTCGAATCTATCATCTGAACCCTAATTCTATCCTCCACATTGCAATCTTCATCCATGTGTGCGAAGCATTTCTTGACATTCTTCCTCATTTCAATCTGTTTCGCCGCATGTTCTATGTCAAGCCACACCCGACCAAGGATGACCCCTGCGTCGTCGGTGGGGCTGGCTTTCAACTCCGCAGGACTCTCCGCGGAGATTACTTCTCCCTCCCCTTGAAATCCTCCAACAAGGGCTGGCACGCAAACTGGTTCTATATCTCAAACCCTCATCCCAGTTTGCCCGACTTCGTCGGCCTTCCACCGATCCAAAGAGCGAACTGGAGCACAATGCCGGAGAACCAAGACTGGGTAGAAGCTAACAACCTCCTGGCTAGCATTCTTGAAATGAAGAAGAAAGGCCTCCAAGGAGAACAGATTACCCGACACTTTATCAAGAACCGACTGGCACCTATCAAGGAGAGATCCAAGCCAGCGTTCGAATATGAGGGCGAAAGCGCCCCCAATCGAGAAGACCGCGATGCTCTGAGTTACCAGGCCTTGTGCACTCGCATGTACAAGATTTTCTCTTCTGGAATCACAAACTTGACTTGCAGGCAAACGCTCGTATTATTTCCAAGCCTTATAAGGTGTACCTTGACGATATGCCAACTCGGCCTGTTGCCAAAAAACCAACCGGTGGCCCCAAGATCAAGGTCGAGCCTCAAGAGAAAAGGGCTGCCGCTGACGAAGACATCAGCAAGCGGGCGAGTAAAAGGAGACTGGTTGTTGATGACTCGGATGACGAAGAAGTCTAGATTCCACGAACCAATATAAGTCCTCCGAAACCATCAGCCAGATCAACTCCTAAAATCAGGAGGTCTAACAGGTATCTCTCATAACCAGAATCAACCTTTTGTTAGAAATCTTCTTCACTTCCAACTCAATTATCTTTATCTTCTTTTTTGCAGGAAACCTCAAGATATAGATCCCACCGGGCGGGCTGAAACCATCAATCCATCTGCAGAACAAAGACCTCAAGACCCTGTCCCGAGTGAGGATGTTCCTAGGGCGGAATCCGTAGGCAAAGACGCTCCTGAAGCCGAGCCCCCGACTGCCAGCCAAGTCTTCCCAGCTGGAAACCAGTCGGCCGAAGAAGAACAACCCCCGACTGCCAGTCAAGATGCCCCGACTGAAAACCAGCCGGACGAAAATCCACAGGGCTCGCGCGGTCAAGAGGCACCACCCGAGGATCCGGCTCCTAAAACAGGTAAATCTCTCAATAATTGCCATACTCTTGTCTTCAATATATTTCTCACTTCTTCCTTCATTCATCTTCCCTAGATCAATCAGCCAAAGAGGAGGAAATCGCCCGACTGAAGTCTTCAACTGACTCGGTCCCTCCTATCAAAATCGAATGGCGCGATGCCCAAGGCATAAAGCAAGGCATCGTGTTAAATAAGCAAAAGGAAAATGAAGAACGCGACATGCTCGTGGCCAGCCTGAACGAAGCGACCCGGCTAATGAATGTAAGTATATCTCCTCTTTGTCTTGTCATCGTCGTCTGATGTGATTGACTATCTTCATCCCCTTATGCAGAGAATATATTGTCGCTCAATGGCCAAATCAGACACCCTCGAGAAACTGGTCACCCATATAAACTCTCTGGAAAATGTTCATCAAGACCTCAAGGCCGCCAGAGAAGAAGCCGCAGCTCGAGAGGTCGTCTTGCGAGCAGAAATTGCGAAGCTCCGAGATGAGAACTTGGAACTCCGTGGCTCAATCAGGGGTAAGCCAAACCACCTTTGCACTTGCTTTGTCGTTGCATATAATCTGTTTTGATCCTGATGCTCGCAAACCTTCATGTTGTAGCAAATTTATCCGAAATCGACTCCCTCAAGGCCCAGCTGAAGAAAACAAGCACCAATAAAGCCAAGCTGGAGTCTGACAATGAGAAAATCTTGGAAGAATTTGAAGGTAAGCCTCTTAAGATAGCTTTTTGCAACTCGCTTCGGTCTTGAATATTTATGTAATCATATCTCTCTTGTAGCTTATAAGGTCAAATCCCAATCACAATTTGATGTCTTCACCGAGAGAGTCCGAAGGGCTGAAAGTGTAAGGGATGACATCGCTAATGCTGCCACGCCGATCTTGTCAGCACTATATAAGCATGGACTCGAGACGAGTTCATTGGATGCTGTTGAAGTCTTCAACAAACTCAGGACGGCACCAGCAAAATACATGGAGAATATCTCTGAAGCGGCCGTCATGGGTGCAAGCTTTGCTCTCGCACCGACGAAATCACTCTATCCTCGGATAGACGTGGACTCTGTCGGAGATGGCTTTGCTGCCGGCACCTCAGACGAGCAAGCCCTAGAGCTTATAAGTGAAGCTCAGGATTCGACAAAAAAGGTAGCTGCAGATGTAGCCGAAAAGTTCCAAAGATAACTGTTTTGTTGTATATAACTTGCTGTAATGTTGACCTGTAAATGTATAGCTTATTTATGTTAATGCCCTGATCCGAGTCTTCATATATAATTTCTTAAGAATTCTCGTCCGACTGTCACCAAGCCTAAGCTTGATTAGGCCAGAGCAAAAAATTCTCAGTCCTTATCTATTGGACTCGAACCAAAACACTAGACAATGATAAACTAAATATGAACAAGTTATCAGAGAAAATCATGCTTTATTGATATACGTATAGCCCCCGACTGACAACCCAAGAGGTCATCCTGCTTGAAGTTGGCAGTCGAGAAGAACATAGATAAAAAGAGGCCTAAGTATAATATCGACGAAGATGCTCAATATTCCAGGAGTTCTCCACCATGGTCCCATCTTCACGCTTCAGACGATATGCTCCTGGCCGAGTCACCTCAGCGATTATGTAAGGCCCTTCCCATAGTGGAGATAGCTTGTGGCGATCTTTTGTAGTCTAAATCTTGCGTAGAACCATATCTCCAACAATAAAGGCTCGTGACCGAACATTGCGATTGTGGTAGCGCCGAAGTCCTTGAAGATACCGTGCCGACTGAATCAATGCGGCTTCGCGGGGCTTCCTCTAGTCGGCTAAGGTCATCAACTCTGTCTTGGTCATAACGCTCGTCGTCGAAGCTACGAACACGAAGAGACTCGTACTCCATCTCACTCGGCAACATTGCTTCTGCTCCATAAACCAAGAAGAAAGGAGATTGGCCGGTAGCCCGACTGGGTGTGGTCCGCAATGACCATAACACCGAAGGCAACTCTTGAACCCATCTTCCGGCGTACAGTCGTAGTCTATCAAACACTCGGGCTTTGATATCCTGAAGAACCATACCATTAGCTCGTTCTACCTGTCCGTTGCTCTTAGGGTGCGCCACCGATGCGTAGCAAATCTTAATACCGAAGTCTTCGCAGAATTCCTTAAAAACGCCTCCAGTGAACTGAGTCCCATTGTCGGTTATGATCCTATTTGGGACGCCAAACCGTTGCACGATATTTAAAATAAAATCTCGCGCCTTGTCCGCAGTTATCGTAGCAACAGGCTTAGCCTCGATCCACTTGGAAAACTTGTCAATTGCAACAAACAGATGCGTGAATCCTCCTGGCGCTTTCTTGAACGGACCAACCATGTCCAAGCCCCATACGGCAAAAGGCCATGATAAGGGAATTGTTTGAAGGTCTTGGGCTGGAACATGGCTTTGCCGAGCGAAGAATTGACAACCTTCACACGTGCGAACCACTTTGTCTGCATCAGAGACTGCTGTGAGCCAGAAGAATCCTTGTCTATAAGGCTTGCCCACCAGAGTGCGCGCCGTGGCGTGGCTGCCGCAGATGCCCGAATGAATATCTTGCAATAGTTGTCGTCCTTCCTCCGGCGTGACGCATCTCATCAAAACTCTAGAGGGGCTTCTCTTGTATAGCTCTGAGTCAACCATGACATAGCCTTGACTGTGACATCGGACTCGTTCCGCATCATCCCGATCACCCGGCAGCTCCTGTTGAGTTAAGAATTTGATGAACGGTGTCCTCCAGTCGGCGTCGAGCATGGCGACCTGGTTTGTGTCTTCCTCGTTGGGGGTTAATTTTTTGGCGACAGTCGGCTCGTAGAGGTGTTCTACGAAAACATCAGTCGGGGCTACTTCGCGCTTGGACCCAAACTGCGCCAACTGATCTGCTGCTTCATTATTGTGTCTCAAGACATGGGATAACTCCAGTCCGTCAAACTTGTTTTCAAGCTTGCGAACTTCCTATCGGTAGGCCTTGTCACACCCTGAGGTTCTCCCAAATCGTAAAAATCAAATTTAATAATTCATCTGAGAAATTGTTTAATTAAATCTAGAGAAAAACCCAATTAATTAATGCAGTAAAGAAGTGAAAATGGCAAGGTGGAATTTTTCTTGAGTTCCCCATGTCAAAATACATTAACAGGATTTTTAGTGGAATTTTCAGAGCTCTCAAAATAATTTTAACCAATTAAAAACCCTCAAGCGCAATAAATAAATCCCGGGAAATTCTTTTTCCTTTTCTTTTTCTTTTTCCTCTTCTCGGGCCGTCGGCCCATTTTTCCCCCCCCGGCCCAAGCCGCCGTCCGCGCGCGCCTCCTTCCCTCCCGGACCGGCCCAGCCGGCCCAAGCCGCCGCCCCTCCCCCCGCCCCTCCTCCTTCCCGGGGCCGGCCCGAGCCGCCCGGAAAGTCCGCGTCGCCTCCCCCGCGCCGCGCTCGCTGACGCGTGGGCCCGCCGGCCGAGTTCGTCTCCGACTCGGCCGGCGCCGCCGCGCGCCCACGCCGCCGCAAATCCCGGCGGGATTCCCGCGCGCCGCCCCTATTTATCCCCCCCGAGGCGCCTCCCCTCCTCGTTTTCCCCGCGCCGCCGCCGCCCTAACCCTAGCTCGTGAGCGCCGCCGTCGTCGAAGCCCGCGCCCGCCACCGCCCCTTTTCCCCTCCCGCCAACGCCGCCGCGCGCGCCCGCTCCGCCGCTCGGTTGCCGCCCCGCGGGGTCGTCGCGCCGCTCCGCCGCCGCCGCGAGCCGTCGCTCCGCCGCCTCCCGTGCGCCGCCGCCCGCGAGCCGCCGCTCCGCCGCCGCTCGCGCACGCTCGCTCGGCCCCAAACCCTAACCCTAGCCGCCGCCGCGCGCGTAGCCGTCGGATCGGCCACTCGGGCCGATCCCGGCCGCCCGTTCCCGTCCTGCGTGGCCGCCACGTGGGCGCCGCGTGGCTGCCGCGTCGGCGCCACGTGTGCGCCACGTGGTGCGCAGCCGCCGCCGCGGCTGACGTCAGCCCTAGCCGCTGACGTCACCGTGACGTCAGCATGTCGTCAGCCCTAAGGGTTTATTGCGCAATAATTAATTAAGGATTTTTCTGTTTTAGTAAAAACACAGATAACTTCAAAAATTCATAACTAATTCATCCGGATTCCGTTTTAGTTCGTTCAAGTCTCAGAAAATTCATAAAAATGCAGAGAATCCATTAAAAATAGTTTTATTCTTTGTATCAGTAGACTTGTAGCATGTATTGTTGTTTGCTTTGTTTGTCGTGTAGATTCCGATAATTTCGACGCTCCCGTTTATTTCGAGATCGTTGCAGAGGTAGCTTCAGCTCAGGAGCAAGGCAAGTCATACTTATTCATTTGATCATATTGTATCTAAATTGCGAAACAGTCTTATTTTTCTCTAAATACTGCATTGTTTTATAATGTCATCTATGGGTTAATTTACCTATTGTACTCAGCCTTATATTGCGATTACCTATTGCGATTACTTTATTTCTTTGATAGCTTGGGAAATAATTTGAGTAGTTGCTACAATAGAACTTGCTTAGCCTTGCTTAGAAACATTAGTTCACTAATGAGATAATTAAAGCTTCATTAATATTTAGTGATGGTTATTTCATGTGGGCTCACGATGGTTAATCGTGGGTGATTTAATAATTGCTTCAACTAAAATATTGATTAATGGTGGGTTGTGAGCACATGGTTTTGATGGTCGTGCTCATGACGATTGAGGACCGGTTCGCGGGAAACCCTGGAAGAAATACCGTGCGTACCACAAGCCAGCGTGGGCAACGGCTGGACTTGAAGTGTAGCTTTCCTCTAGCTGACGTACATTGGTTAGGGTGAGCGTGATGGAGTTTGGATGGGCCCTGCGACGGTCTATGCGGCTGCCGGATTCACCAAGGCACGAGGGGGGGCTGCCCACTGCCTTTTGAGGAGTGGGGGCGAAACCCGAGGTGGTACGATTGGTTAAAGGGGGTTATGCGAAGGGTCCTGTCACAGCTCCTTTTCTGGTGTACCGTGGTGGTATGTCGGCGCACAGTAACGTGTTGTAGGACTGTGTCTTGTGGGTACAGATGTACACCTCTGATCAGAGTAAAACTATTCGAATAGTCGTGCCCGCAGTTTTGGGCGATCAACCAGATTCACCGTGATTAGTTGAACTCTTTAATAATTTGACTTAATAGAAATGGTTTAGTTCAGGTGGATGGTTGGGCCTGTCGCAACGTGGTGTAGCGTTGGACAGTGATGGTGAAATTTTGCTTAATTAATTCAACTATTTTACTGTTTTCAACTATTGTTTTTAAATGCGTATTTTATGCAAAATAACCATTGCAGCTCTCCTTTGTTATTACCTGCATCATTATTTTCCTTTCCGGTATGACTTGTTGAGTACAGTGGGTAGTACTCAGTCTTGCTTTATTTTTCCCCACACCAGAGTTGGAGTTTGTTTCAGAGGAAGACTTTTCAGAAGAGTAGGCTTGTTGCTACCGTCGAGGTTTGCTTGTGGAGTGGAGTCGCTACGTTGTGAGTGTTTAGTTTATTAGAATAGTTTGTTTTCTTTTTCCGCTGCAGTTTTGTAAGAGATTTTTATTGTTTTGTAAGACGTGGATCTGTATGGCAACTTTGTCATTTGTGTACCCTGGCTGGTCCTGGACAGGGATTTTAATACACAATTTGCTTTGGAAATTCTGGTAGTGAATTTCTGGGCGTGACAAGTTGGTATCAGAGCCGACCTTGACCGTAGGACAAGCCAACTGGAAACCCTAAGAGCCCTCTAAAACTTTTTCATGTGCATTTTCCCTAAATTTTAAATTGCTTTGGGAAAAATTTGGGAACTGTGGTCTTTGGGATTTTTGAAAAAAAAATGTATTCCTTGCATCAAAAATTTTCTTTTGTAACCTGTGTTCTTTAAAAATTGTTTCTAATTGGTTTTGAGCATATGTTGAGTCCCGTTCCTTTGCCCTCTGTAGATGGCAGGTCATCCCCCAACGCACCGCGGTCAGAATATGGGTGGCTTCGTGGCAGAGCTTGCCCGGATGACTTTGGTTGTAGGGTACCTTGAAGCGCCGGAGTACACCACGATCGAGCCTCTCAGTGGCGAGTTCCCGTTCCGAGTCCGTTTGGAGGTACATGGTTTCGTGGGCACCAGTCTTCCCAATATGGTGGTCACCGCTTCAGGAGGATCTAACGAGCACGCCTGTCAGGAGGCGGCTTACTTGATGATGGCCAGGATGCGAGAACTGCACGACTACGCCCTCCATAGCTCAGCGTACCGTTATCATCCTCGTCGCGGTAGCTCTTCTAACAGTAGCACCTACCGGTCTGCAGTGGAGGAGAACGACACTACCTTCGGACGGATGGTCACAGTGATGAAGGGTCTGGACAAGATGCACGCCGATCTTCACAAGGCATCCAAGGCCCTTAATGACCAGAAGTTGATCAAGATTGCCCGTTTGGAGGATGAAGTCGCACGGCTCAAGGCCGATAATGCTAGGTTGCGAGGACGCCCAGCGCCAGGAGGACTCAGGATTCGTACTACGCCAAGGAAGAGGACCACCACTCCCGTGCGAATTCAGCTTGCGCCAAGGAGTTCACCACCCGCCCCAGTCCCAGCGCCAGTTCCGCCGCCGCCACCAGGATTCGCCATCACCTTCACCCCGGCGTCTGCGTACCAGGGTCCAGCCAGTGGTAGCGGAGGTTGGTTGCACGCCACACCCAGTGGTAGCAACGGCAGTGGTTCAAGTTCAGAGCCAACAAGTGGAGACACTGCCATGGCGGATTCCGGAAACCGTTCTGAGCATTAGGCTCGCTACCCTTAGTTTTTCTGTTTTTCTTAGTTTGATTTCTTGTTAGATGCTGTGTGTTAGGTTTGTTGCTTGGGGTTTAGTCGATGGTCGATACCATGTGCCTATGGTATGGCTATCTTATTAAGGATTTTTGCATGTTGTTTTGAAGTGTTTTAAGTTAGATCAGAACAATTACAGTTAAATTAATAATATATTAAAGCTTAGTTCTGAGCAATCTGTTTTCTTCCTTGTCCATTTCTTTCTGCTGGTTCTTCTCCTCCAGATGGTCAACACAAGGACGAGTGGTAACAACAATGAACAGGAGGGATCCCAGACTAATGGAACAAACACTAGTGCTCCTCCTCCACCACCGGACAACCCCACTCTTGCTCAAGTGCTAGCTAGCCAGACTCAGATGATGGCGGCTATGATGCAGCAAATGCAGCAGCAGCATCAACAAATGCAACAACAGATGTTGCAACAGATGCAACAACAAGCAGCAGCAGGCCCAACATAATCAACCACCGCCTCAATCCAAGTTGCCAGAATTTCTTCGTGTCCGACCGCTGGTTTTCTCGAGTACCACCAATCCCATGGAAGCGAACGATTGGCTTCATGTTATTGCGAAGAAGCTTAATCTACTCCAGTGCAGTGATCAAGAGAAGGTCGCGTTCGCCACCCATCAATTGCAGGGTCCCGCTTCGGCTTGGTGGGATAATTACCTGGTTACCCGTCCACTAGGGACAGAGGTCACTTGGGCGGAGTTTTGCCGCAGTTTTAGGAAAGCCCAAATTCTTGACGGCATAGTAGCCCAGAAGAAGAGGGAGTTTAGAGCACTCCACCAAGGTAATAGAACAGTGACAGAGTACCTCCATGAGTTCAACCGTCTTGCACGTTATGCTCCGGAGGATGTGCGCACTGATGCGGAAAGGCAGGAAAAGTTTCTTTCCAGCCTGGATGATGAATTGACCAACCAGCTAATCTCAGGGGATTATGCTGATTTCGAGAAGTTGGTTGATAAGGCGATCCGTCAAGAGGATCAACGCAACAGGATGGATCGAAAGAGGAAGGCAGTCCAGTTCAGGGCGCACCAGGGCAGCAACCAGAAGCCCCGTTTCACTCCGGGACAGCAGGGAGGACCTTCCACCTTGATTGTTCGCCAGCATCGCCCTTACCACTCCGGTAACTTCCGTGCTGTTTATAATGGAGACAACAACAACTAAGGTGGGCAGCACAACCGTCCAGCTCCACGCCCGCCAACTGCACCAACCCCATCAGCCCAGCCAGCTCAGCCCAAGAGGGATACTGGAGTGAAGCCAGGAGCTTGCTTCAACTGCGGTGAACCAGGGCACTTCGCCGACAAGTGTCCAAAGCCAAGACGTGCTGGGCCTAGGATCCTTCAGGCTCGCGTCAACCATGCATCGGCAGAAGAGGCGCTAGCAGCACCAGAAGTTGTACTGGGTATGTTTTCTGTCAACTCAGTCCCAGCTACAGTTTTATTTGATTCTGGTGCAACGCATTCTTTTATTTCCAAGAATTTTGTGGGGAAGCATGGTCTAAGAAAACAGGAACTTAAGATACCAATGCGGGTCTACACCCCGGGAAGTAGTTCCACCTCTGTCAGTTATAGCCCCTCAGTGGAAATAGAAATCCAGGGTTCTAGATTTCTAGCCAATCTTATCCTTCTTGAGTCCAAGGACCTAGATGTCATTCTTGGGATGGATTGGTTAACAAGGCACAAGGGAGTTATCGATTGCGCTAGTCGCGCTATCACTCTAGTTAATGAGAAAGGAGAAGTCGTGATGTTCCAGTCGCCGACACCCCAGAGGCAGAGAGTGTGCTTGAACCAAGTAGTTGGGACGAAACAGATTGCAGAAGAAGGGAAAGATATTAAGAAGTTGGAGGATATTCCTATTATTAGAGAGTACCCTGATGTCTTTCCGGATGACATAACCACAATGCCACCAAAGAGAGAAATTGAATTTTGGATTGATTTAGTACCGGGAACTGCCCCGATACACAAGAGACCCTATAGGATGGGAGCCAATGAATTGGCGGAAGTCAAGAAGCAAATTGATGAGCAGTTGCAGAAGGGATATATTCGCCCGAGTACGTCACCTTGGAGTGCTCCGGTGATCTTTGTGGAGAAGAAAGATAAGACCAAGAGGGTGTGCGTCGACTATCGCGCCCTCAATGAGGTGACCGTCAAGAACAAATACCCGTTACCTCGGATTGATGATTTGTTTGATCAGCTAAAAGGAGCAACAGTGTTCTCCAAGATAGACCTGCGATCAGGCTACCACCAATTGAGGATTAGAGAAGAGGACATTCCGAAGACGGCATTCACTACTCGGTATGGGTTGTTTGAGTGCACAGTCATGTCTTTTGGACTTACCAATGCACCGGCCTTTTTCATGAACTTGATGAATAAGGTGTTCATGGAATTCTTGGACAAGTTTGTTGTGGTCTTTATCGATGATATACTCATCTACTCTAAGTCTAAGGAGGAACATGAGCAACATCTTCGCCTGGTACTTGAGAAATTAAAGGAACACCAATTGTATGCCAAGTTTAGCAAGTGCGACTTTTGGCTCGAGGAGGTACAGTACCTAGGCCACATCATCACAGCTCAAGGAGTGGCAGTAGACTCGTCAAATGTGGAGTCGGTTACCAAGTGGAAGCCTCCGCGCACGGTTTCGCAGATTAGGAGTTTTCTTGGACTTGCGGGTTATTACCGTCGGTTCATAGAGAATTTCTCCAAGATTGCCAAGCCAATGACACAATTACTGAAAAAGGATGAGAAGTTCAAGTGGTCCGTAGAATGCAACAAAAGTTTTGAGGAACTTAAGAAGAAGTTGGTAACGGCACCGGTCTTAATTCTGCCAGATCAGACTAAAGATTTTCAGGTTTATTGCGATGCGTCTCGCCAAGGGCTAGGATGTGTATTGATGCAAGAAGGCAGAGTGGTTGCATACGCTTCGCGTCAACTGCGCCCACATGAGAATAATTACCCCACTCATGATCTGGAATTAGCAGCAGTGGTGCATGCCCTAAAGATCTGGAGACATTACCTTATTGGGAATCGTTGTGAAGTGTATACGGATCACAAGAGTTTGAAGTATATCTTCACCCAACCGGACTTAAATCTCCGTCAGCGAAGATGGTTGGAATTGATTAAAGACTATGATCTGGTAATCCACTACCATCCCGGTAAAGCTAAAGTCGTGGCAGATGCTTTAAGCCG
Source organism: Oryza officinalis (assembly GCA_008326285.1). Taxonomy (NCBI): domain Eukaryota; kingdom Viridiplantae; phylum Streptophyta; class Magnoliopsida; order Poales; family Poaceae; genus Oryza; species Oryza officinalis. Next base: position 10,626,320 of record BDMV01000007.1, read on the forward strand.
GAAGAGCTACTGTAACTCCACCAGTATGGAAGAGATGAGCAGCCAGTTGCAGCGAGACTTCGAACGGTTGAACCTCGGTATTGTCGAACATGGGTTCGTGTCCGCTCTAGAAGCATGACCAACGCTCGTGGAGCAGGTCCGAGCAGCTCAAGCTAAAGATCCGGAGATAGCAGAGCTCAAGAAAAACATGAGGGTTGGAAAGGCCCGAGATTTTTTCGAGGACGAGCATGGCACGATATGGATGGGAGAAAGACTGTGCATCCCAGAAGACAAGGAGTTAAAGGAGTTAATACTCACGGAGGCCCATCAAACTCAGTATTCAATTCACCCTGGCAGTACCAAGATGTACCAAGACCTTAAAGAAAAGTTCTGGTGGGTTAGCATGAGAAGAGAAATAGCTGAATTCGTCGCACTCTGTGACGTGTGCCAGCGAGTCAAGGCAGAGCATCAAAGGCCCGCAGGACTGTTACAGCCTCTCCAAATTCCGGAATGGAAATGGGAAGAAATTGGAATGGATTTCATCACAGGTTTGCCAAGAACGTCGTCTGGACATGATTCTATCTGGGTCATCGTGGATCGACTCACGAAGGTGGCTCATTTCATTCCTGTGCATACTACTTACTCGGGGAAGAAGCTAGCAGAACTCTACCTCGCAAGAATCATGTGTTTACACGGAGTGCCTAAGAAGATCATATCTGATCGAGGAAGCCAGTTCACCTCAAAGTTCTGGCAAAAATTACAAGAAGAATTGGGTACCCGTTTGAATTTTAGCACGGCTTACCATCCGCAAACCGATGGCCAGACTGAGCGGGTGAACCAGATACTTGAGGATATGCTCAGAGCCTGTGCGCTTGATTTTGGAGGAGCATGGGACAAGAGTTTGCCATATGCTGAGTTCTCCTACAACAACAGTTATCAAGCCAGCTTGCAGATGGCACCATTTGAGGCATTGTATGGCAGAAAGTGTCGCACCCCGCTCTTTTGGGATCAGACCAGAGAACGACAACTATTTGGGACTGAAGTCTTGAGTGATGCGGAAGAAAAGGTCAGAACCGTCAGAGAAAGGTTGAGAATTGCGCAGTCTCGACAGAAAAGCTATGTCGATAATCGTCGGAGGGAGTTAACTTTCGAAACAGGGGACTATGTGTACCTTCGTGTCACACCGCTTCGAGGAGTACATCGTTTCCAAACTAAAGGCAAACTGGCACCACGTTTTGTGGGACCATACAAGATCTGCGAGCGTCGAGGAGAAGTTGCTTACCAGCTTGAGCTTCCACCCAACATGGTTGGAATCCATGATGTGTTTCACGTCTCGCAATTGAAGAAATGCTTGAGAGTACCAGAAGAATAGGCCAGTCCCAATCAAATTGAGATTCAAGAGGACTTGACTTATGTGGAGAAGCCGATTTGTATTCTCGAAACCAACGAAAGGAGGACTAGAAACAAGGTTACCAGGTTCTGCAGAGTTCAGTGGAGCCATCATTCCGAGGAAGAAGCTACATGGGAAAAAGAGGATGAATTGAAGGCTGCCCATCCGCACCTTTTCGCCAGCACCTCCGAATCTCGGGGTCGAGATTCCGTTTAAGGGGGGTAGGTTTGTCACACCCTGAGGTTCTCCCAAATCGTAAAAATCAAATTTAATAATTCATCTGAAAAATTGTTTAATTAAATCTGGAGAAAAACCAAATTAATTAATGCAGTAAAGAAGTGAAAATGGCAAGGTGGAATTTTTCTTGAGTTCCCCATGTCAAAATACATTAATAGAATTTTTAGTGGAATTTTCAGAGCTCTCAAAATAATTTTAACCAATTAAAAACCCTCAAGCGCAATAAATAAATCCCTGGGAAATTCTTTTTCCTTTTCTTTTTCTTTTTCCTCTTCTCGGGCCGTCGGCCCATTTTTTCCCCCCCGGCCCTAGCCGCCGCCCCTCCCCCGGCCCCTCCTCCTTCCCGGCCGGCCCGAGGCCACGGCCCGCAGCCGCCCAGAAAGTCCGCGCCGCCTCCCCCGCGCCGCGCTCGCTGACGCGTGGGCCCACCGCGGCCGAGTCCGTCTCCGACTCGGCGGTGCCGCCGCGCGCCCACGCCGCCGCAAATCCCGGCGGGATTCCCGCCGCACCGCCCCTATTTATCCCCCCCGAGACGCCTCCCCTCCTCGTTTTCCCCGCGCCGCCGCCGCCCTAACCCTAGCCCGTGAGCCCGCCGTCGCCGAAGCCGCGCCGCCGCCGTTTTCCGCCGTCGGTAAGCGCCGCCGCCGCCGCCCCTTTTCCCCTCCCCGTCGCCGCCGCGCGCGCGCCCCTCCGCCGCTCGGTTGCGCCGCCGCGGGGTCGTCGCGCCGCTCCGCCGCGTCGCGAGCCGCGCTCCGCCGCCTCCCGATGCGCCGCCGACCGCGAGCCGCCGCTCCGCCGCCGCTCGCGCACGCCGCTCGGCCCAAACCCTAACCCTAGCCGCCGCCGCTCAGCCGCGCGATGGCCACCGGTCGATCCGCCCGTTCCCGTCCCGCGTGGCCGCCACGATGGGCGGCCGCGTGGCTGCCGCGTCGGCGGCGCCACGTGGTGCGCAGCCGCCGCCGCCGCTGACGTCACCGTGACGTCAGCATGTCGTCAGCCCTAAGGGTTTATTGCGCAATAATTAATTAAGGATTTTTCTGTTTTAGTAAAAACACAGATAACTTCAAAAATTCATAACTAATTCATCCGGATTCCGTTTTAGTTCATTCAAGTCTCAGAAAATTCATAAAAATGCAGAGAATCCATTAAAAATAGTTTTATTCTTTGTTTCAGTAGACTTATAGCATGTATTGTTGTTTGCTTTGTTTGTCGTGTAGATTCCGATAATTCCGACGCTCCCGTTTATTTCGAGATCGTCGCAGAGGTAGCTTCAGCTCAGGAGCAAGGCAAGTTATACTTATTCATTTGATCATATTGTATCTAAATTGCGAAACAGTCTTATTTTTCTCTAAATACTGCATTGTTTTATAATGTCATCTATGGGTTAATTTACCTATTGTACTCAGCCTTATATTGCGATTACCTTATTTCTTTGATAGCTTGGGAAATAATTTGAGTAGTTGCTACAATAGAACTTGCTTAGCCCTGCTTAGAAACATTAGTTCACTAATGGGATAATTAAAGCTTCATTAATATTTAGTGATGGTTATTTCATGTGGGCTCACGATGGTTAATCGTGGGTGATTTAATAATTGCTTCAACTAAAATATTGATTAATGGTGGGTTGTGAGCACATGGTTTTGATGGTCGTGCTCATGACAATTGAGGACCGGTTCGCGGGAAACCCTGGAAGAAATACCGTGCGTACCACAAGCCAGCATGGGCAACGGCTGGACTTGAAGTGTAGCTTTCCTCTAGCTGACATACATTGGTTAGGGTGAGCGTGATGGAGTTTGGATGGGCCCTGCGACGGTCTATGCGGCTGCCGGATTCACCAAGGCACGAGGGGGGGCTGCCCACTGCCTTTTGAGGAGTGGGGGCGAAACCCGAGGTGGTACGATTGGTTAAAGGGGGTTATGCGAAGGGTCCTGTCACAGCTCCTTTTCTAGTGTACCGTGGTGGTATGTCAGCGCACAGTAACGTGTTGTAGGACTGTGTCTTGTGGGTACAGATGTACACCTCTGATCAGAGTAAAACTATTCGAATAGCCGTGCCCGCGGTTTTGGGCGATCAACCAGATTCACCGTGATTAGTTGAACTCTTTAATAATTTGACTTAATAGAAATGGTTTAGTTCAGGTGGATGGTTGGGCCTGTCGCAACGTGGTGTAGCGTTGGACAGTGATGGTGAAATTTTGCTTAATTAATTCAACTATTTTACTGTTTTCAACTATTGTTTTTAAATGCGTATTTTATGCAAAATAACCATTGCAGCTCTCCTTTGTTATTACCTGCATCATTATTTTCCTTTCCGGTATGACTTGTTGAGTACAGTGGGTAGTACTCAGTCTTGCTTTATTTTTCCCCACACCAGAGTTGGAGTTTGTTTCAGAGGAAGACTTTTCAGAAGAGTAGGCTTGTTGCTACCGTCGAGGTTTGCTTGTGGAGTGGAGTCGCTACGTTGCGAGTGTTTAGTTTGTTAGAATAGTTTGTTTTCTTTTTCCGCTGCAGTTTTGTAAGAGATTTTTATTGTTTTGTAAGACGTGGATCTGTATGGCAACTTTGTCATTTGTGTACCCTGGCTGGTCCTGGACAGGGATTTTAATACACAATTTGCTTTGGAAATTCTGGTAGTGAATTTCTGGGCGTGACAGGCCTCCATGGTCTCGTTTTGATAGGACCAATCCTTCATTACCTGGTTAACCACCAACTGGGAATCTCCTCGCACAATCATCCGTCATATTCCGTGTGAAACATCAAGTCGTAGGCTGTGAAGGAGGGCTTCGTACTCGGCGACATTGTGTGAGGCGGGAAAGTGGATTTGAAGGACGTGCCGTAGCCTTTCCCCAGTCGGGGAAATCATCACGACTCCCGCTCCCAAGCCATGACTCTTTTGGATCCGTCGAAGTGCATAGTCCAATACTGCAAATCTTCTCTGGGTACGTCTTTTTGTTGTTCGGTCCACTCGGCAACGAAATCCGCCAGGACTTGAGACTTTATGGACGTCCTCGCCTTGAAAGTTATATCCAGTGGCATCAGCTCCAGAGCCCACTTCGCGATGCGCGCAGTAACCTCCCGGTTATGGATGACATCGCCGAGTGGAAAGGATGTGACGACGGTGACCGAGTGACCCTGAAAATAATGGGCTAGCTTCCTAGCAGTGATTAAAACCCCATATAATAGTTTTTGTACTTGAGGGTAGCGGGTTTTGGCTCTTGCCAGCACCTCGCTAACAAAGTAGATCGGCCTTTGAACCTTTTGAGTTCAGCCTTCTTCCTCACGCTCGACGACCAAGACCGTGCTGACCACCTTGTGGGTTGCGGAGACATAGAGCAACAGGGGTTCTTGAGGATGTGGTGATGCCAACACGGGTGATGTCGTGAGGAACTCCTTGAAGTCTTCGAAAGCTTTCTGGGCCTCTGTGGTCCATTGGAAATCGTCACTCTTCTTCAGTACCCTGAAAAAAGGCATACCTCGTTCGCCGAGTCTAGAGACGAAACGGCTTAACGCCGCCATGCAGCCGGTGAGCTTCTGGACGTCTTTCTGGGTACTCGGGGGCTTCATGCTCCGGATGGCGTTGATCTTCTCTGGATTGGCCTCAATGCCGCGATGTGACACCATGAATCCAAGCAGCTTACCTGACGGCACACCGAAGGTACACTTCTCCGGGTTCAACTTCATTCTAAAGGCCCGAATATTCGCGAAGGTTTCTTCTAAGTCGGCGATCAGGTTTTCCTTCTGCTTGGTCTTGATGACGACGTCGTCGACGTAGGCTTCCACATTTCTCCCGATCTGATTCTGAAGGCATCTTTGGATCATGCGCTGATAGGTGGCCCCGGCGTTCTTCAGGCCAAAGGGCATCGTGATGTAGCAATACGCTCCAAACGGGGTAATGAATGATGTCTTCAAGCAGTCGGATTCCTTTAAGCTGATCTGGTGGTAACCTGAGTAACAATCCAAAAAGCTCAGAAGCTCACAGCCGGCTGTTGAATCGACGACTTGGTCTATTCGAGGTAGTCCGAAAGGGTCTTTAGGACAAGCCTTGTTGAGATCGGTGTAGTCCACGCACATGCGCCATTGTCCTGTTTTCTTCCGAACAAGGACTGGGTTGGCTAGCTAGTCGGGATGGTAAACCTTTTTGATGAACCCGGCAGCCAAGAGCTTGGCGAGTTCCTCCTTGATGGCATCTTTTCGATCTTGAGCGAAATGGCGCAGTCGTTGTTTTATAGGTTTGGCGTCATCTTTGACGTTTAAAGAGTGCTCGATCACCTCCCTAGGAATACCCGGCATGTCAGACGGTTTCCAAGCAAAAATATCTTTATTATTCTGGAGGAAGGTGACGAGCGCGCTTTCCTATTTAGGATCTAGTTCTGCGCTTATTACAGCAGTTTTAGAGGGATCAGATGGGTCAAGGGGGATTTTCTTTGTCTTGGCATCGCCTTCTCCCGACTTGGCTATCTTCTTGGCAGGGACTTCTCCTTCTTCGGATGTTGATGCAGCCAGTCGGACCTCTTGTTGGCCGCGTAATCTCTCACGAGTTTGGGCCATATCGCAGCTTTCTCTGTCGCAGGCGAAGGCTTGCTTGAAATCGCTGCACAAGGTGATAACTCCATGGGGTCCGGGCATCTTCATGATTAGGTAGGTGTAATGTGGTACCGCCATGAACTTAGCAAGCGCAGGTCTTCCTATGATCGCGTGGTAGGCTGCTTCGAAGTCGGCAACCTCAAAGGTTATGTTCTCCGTCCGGAAGTTCTCTCGAGCTCCGAAGGTGACTGGAAGGGTTATGTGCCCGAGTGGCGTAGATGACAGCCTCGGGATGACTCCATGAAAGGGGGCTGAGCTTGGCTTCAACTCGAATCTTGGAATCTGCATCTCGTCCAATGTCTTGGCGAATAAGATGTTGAGTGCGCTGCCACCATCGATGAGGACGCGCTTCAGTTTGATATTTCGAACCATCGGGTCTAGTACCAGGGGATACCGCCCCGGGTGAACCACTCGGTCAGGGTGATCCGAGCGGTTAAACGTGATAGCCACCTCCGACCATCGTAGATAATGTGGGACTTCGGGTTGCGCGGCGTTGACTTCTCTATCAGTCAGCTTCTGTTTCCTCTTGGACTCATATGCCTGCGGTCCCCCAAAGATGTGATTCAGCTCGCCCACGGGGTCTTGGAAAGGCTCTGTGCTGCTAGCCAGGTCGTTCCTCTTGGTTCCCGATGGACCAGCCTCATCGGCTGGCTTTTGTCATTCCTCTTTGGCCGCGTGCTTGTGGTTGGGATGGTGCGTGAACTGAGCGTTCATGATTTTGTCGTAGGCGGCGACTCAGGGACGCTGTTGCTGGTAGTTTGAAGTTGTAGCGACCAGATCCTCGGGCTTACGCTTGCGATCCTTTTGGCCGGTGTTGTTGTTGCTGTTGTCCTTCTTAGGACGCCAGCTGCTTCCGGATGGCTTGTCTTGTCGTGTCGATCCTGTCACGAGGCCTTGATTGCGTCATTAGATTTAGTATAGGAGTTTGCCGTCTCGAACATTTGTTTAACCGTCTTCGGTAGCTTGCGCCCAAACTTGCCGATAAGCAACTCATCACGAACACCCTTCTGGAACGTGGCGATGATGACATCATCGGTGATGTTGGGGATCTTGTTTCGCTTCTCTGAAAAGCGTCGGATGTAGTCCTTCAGCGATTCGTCCGGCTTTTGGATGACGTTGTAAAGGTCAAAGTGGGTCCCGGGTCTTTCGAAGGTACCCTGGAAGTTGGTGATGAAGTGGTCCCGAAGCTCGCTCCACGAGTCGATCGAGCCTCTTGGGAAACTCGTGAGCCAGTTCCTGGCTGAGTCGGCGAGAGCGACGGGCAAGTAATTGGCCATGGCCTTGCTGTCTCCTCCTGCTGCGCGGATGGCGAGGGTGTACACGGTTAGCCAAGACTCAGGGTCGGTTTTGCCGTTGTACTTTTCAATCCCAGTAGGCTTAAAACCACTCGGCCAGTCCACTCGACGCAGGTTCCTAGTGAAAGCAGACACTCCATCGTCGTAGTCGTCCAGCGATTTCCTTCTGTCTTCAGAAGAGCGCCATTCACGTTCTCGGTAGCGTCGGTCGAGAACCTCCCGCAGATCACTCGGCGGGGGCCTTCGCGGGCTGCTTTGGTAGTTGGAGTTGCTGTGACGGTTCCGGTCGTGAACAGGCGGTCAGTTGTGTTCTCTCTCGTGAGAGTCAACCGTTTGATTTCGTGGCCTCCATACTGCCTCGCGGCGGGGGTCTTTAGATCTGACTGGTGTCTTGCTTTGTTCAGGTCTCTTGTAGTCCTTGGATCGTAGCGGCGGCAGTCGGCTTCTGTCGGGTGTTTCAGCAATGGACTCAGTCGGCCTTCGTGCGGAGCTGGAAGGATGGCCGTTGGCCGTAGCCGCGACGATGGTCTTGATCTTGTCCAGGAGTGGCGTCACCGCAGCCGGCGCCACTTCGATGACGGTGTCAATGAGGGTGAGGGCAGCGACGGCATTCTGCTGAGGCGTCTGGAAGATGTTGGCTTTGTCGACTCGCGTCTGCATTATGGCCTCGCGGGCCGAGCGCCTAGTCGCCCTTAAGTCTCGCTTCTTCTTGTCGGCTTCTTGTTTTTTCCTGAGCTCCTCCTCCTCTTTGCGCTTATTCTCCTCCTCTATACGCTTGCGCTCTTGCTCAATCTTAGATCGTTCCTCCTCTACGCGCTTGTGCTCTTGCTCAAGATTAGCCCGTTCCTCCTCAGCGATCCTCCGAGCTACGGCCAAGTCAGTCTCAGCCACTTAAGCCATGAGAACGTCGAGTAGATCCGGATCGTAGTAGTCTTTGTCTGCGTCGTAGCTATTGATTTCGTCCGTGGAGATATCGTAAAGGTTGTCGAAGTCAGTGGAGCTCATATGTTCGTCGATGTCCGTGGATGAGTAAGACCCGAGTCGTTCGAGTATGACCGCGACCTCTCGTGAAGCCGTGGGACAGCATGAAGACGATGAAGCAGATTCTTCCGAGTGGGTCGAATCCAACTCAGAAGACAAGAGGTTATGGTAGATTGTAGCGTCGTCCGGTAACCTGAGCGGCGCCGAGAGGTTTTCCCTTCCCGACTGGTTCGAATCCGAGTCGAGAAGAGAAAGCTTTCCAAGTTTGTCTGTGATGAAGTCGAGCCCGCCGAAGTGAAGCGCCTGCCCAGGGGCGAAGACGAAGTCGGCGAAGCTTGATGGAGATCCCATTGCGCTCGTCGGCGGGATGTAGAAGAAAACTTGACGCAGAGCCCCTACCTGGCGCGCCAACTGTCGAAACTTGGTTTCGGCAATATCAATATGGGGGTAGCAATCAAGTGCCGAACAGAATGGGTTAGTTGGGACAAAGGTTTAGACAGGTTCAGGCCCTCTCTAACGAGAGGTAATACCCTACTCCTGTTTCGGGGATTCGATCCACCGAGTGGTTTATTGATCTCTTGATCTCTTTCAATAGGGTCTTTCGTGAGTTTTCTGTATGTCCGAGAATTTTTGTTATGCCCCTCAAGGGACGCCCTACCCTCCTTATATAGTCTCGGAGGGCGGGTTTACAAGTCGGAGACCTATCCTACTCTAAATCGGACTCCTCAATCTTACCAACTATAGACTATGGGCCATTACCTTATCTCATTAGTAACGTAATACCCAAGTCATAGCCAGTTTACATAATCATGAATCATAACCTATCCTTTATAGCAAGTCGGATAAGCTAGCCGTGAGGGTATCGGGTACCCGTAATCTCCACACATTGACCAATACGGTCAAATCGATCCTAGATGGGTCAATCCACCAGTACAAGCCTCAAGGCCCAATTTACCTACCGGAGAATAAGTTCCCTGCCTACCGGACCTTGAGGAATGACCTGAGCACAGCTCAGTAGACGGCGCCGATGCCATCCCCATCGGCGCAGCCAACAACAACACTGCCGCTGGTCCTCACCAGGCAAACAGGAGGGAGCCCTCAGCATATCACGGAGGAGCAATATGCGTAATGGACCAAGGGGAAGCAACCAGTAGTCGAGCCGATGCAGCAAATTCCTGTTAACCCGCCATCGGCCGGACAACATCAAGCTCCCGCGTTCAGTAATCCTCCACCACAAGCTGCGTACAACGCGCCACAAGGCTACCAGCAGTATACCACAGGGCAATATGGCGCGCAGAACCTTGATCATCATTATCGGCCGTACTCTCCCAGGCAGTATCAGGCAGAGGGCTTGCAACAATCATATCAGCAAGACCTCCCACATCGGCCCGCAGGATACTGGGCTGATATGATAGCCGAGGTGATGCGAGATCAGTTCGGCTTGAAGCCCAAGGAGAATTCTAGAGTGTATCGGCACCCGTACCTCGAGGAGTTCGACAGAGTGCCACTGCCGAGCCGATACAAGATCCCAGACTTCTCCAAGTTCTCAGGGCAAGACAATGTCTCGACGTACGAACACGTGAGATGATTCCTAGCACAGTGTGGGGAGGCATCGGCCATAGAGGCATTGAGGGTCAGGTTTTTCCCTCTGTCCTTGTCAGGGTCAGCATTTACATGGTTTTCCTCTTTACCCTGCAATTCCATCAGAGGATGGATAGATTTAGAGAAGCAGTTTCACAGATACTTTTACAATGGTGTACAAGAAATGAAGCTGTCTGATCTTACTGCCATCAGGCAACGAGTGGATGAATCGGTCCCAGAGTATATTCAAAGATTTAGGGACATAAGAAACAGGTGTTATAGCCTTAGCCTGACCGATTCACAGCTCGCCGATTTGGCGTTCCAAGGATTACTGGGGCCGATACGAGAGAGGTTCTCCTCTCAGGAATTCGACAGCCTAGCCTAGCTAGCACAACGGGTATCGGCCCATGAGCAACGATTTCAGGAGGCGAAGAAATTTGCAAAGAAAATTAATACAATGTATCAGTACGCCTCCGACGATGATGATGAAGAAGATGCTGATGTCGACCTGGCTGAATGGGCCCGGATGAAGAAGCCGACAACATGCCAGTGGGCCAAGAAGGGCGACAAAGAGGATAAATACGACTTCGACATCAACAAGGCCGACAAAATATTTGACTTACTTTTGCAGGAAAAGCAGATCCAGCTGCCAGTAGGTCATATACTGCCATCGGCCGAAGAAATCAAGAAGAGAAGATATTGCAAGTGGCATAACTCTTATTCACACCATACCAATGAATGCAAGATCTTCCGACAACAGATTCAATCGGCCATCGAGCAAGGCAGGATTAAGATCGATGATGCCAAGCGGCCGATAAAGATCGAAGGACACCCGTTCCCAGTCAACATGGTGCGGGCGGACAGGGCCGATGGCTGTGGCCATCGGACCAGCAAGCGACCTCATCAGACCTCGGAGGGCCTGATTAGAAAATACCAACGGTGGCAAGAAGAACGAGCACAGGACTACGTCGATCAAGACAACTTTTATGTCCCGCATTGAGAGTGCGAGTTTTTCCGGTTCTGCTGGAATGAGGGCATGAGGTTGCCATCCATCCAGGAGTGCCCTGCGTGCAATGACTCAGAAGACACTTATCAGGGCAGTTCAAGCAGGCAAGCGCATCGGCCGGCCAAGCAAAGAAAGTCTGTGCATGAAAGGCTAGGGCCGATGCTCCAAGATCGTCACGACGAGGACGACGATCAACCCCAAAATCCTCAGTGGTGCCCAAGCGACGTGTTCACCAAGACCCAAAAACGACGGGTACAAAGGCTGAGGAAGAAAGAGCAGGTCCAGGAGCAACAAGCAATAACAGCCCATCGGCCCACCAGAACTAAAAAAGAATGGAGGATAAAATCCACGGTGGTTAAGGCCGATGAAGGCACCTCCAATACAGCTCAAGCTTCTGTGGCCGCAAAAGGTAAAAGCATAGCATCGGCGTCTGTTAACATGGTTTTTATATTGCCAGCAGAGTACAGCGTGCAGGCGGCCGATGAAGCAGTAGCTGACGATGAGCAGTCCTCGGCTAGGCTACAGTTGTCACCTGATCAAGCAATATTCGACAAGCCAGCTGATAGCAGACACAGGCACCTACGGCCGTTATACATCAAGAGATTCATCAACGGGCGGCCGATGACGAAGATGTTGGTCGATGGCGGTGCGGCAGTGAACTTAATGCCATATACAACCTTCAGCAAGCTTGGAAAAGTGCCGGAGGACCTCATCAAGACCAACATGGTGCTCAAAGACTTCGGTGGCAACGCATCTGAGGTGAAGGGGTGTTGAATGTGGAGCTCACCGTGGGAAATAAGACGATACCCACCACCTTCTTCGTTTTTGATGGAAAGGGTTCCTACAACCTGTTGTTGGGACGGGATTGGATCCACGCAAACTGTTGCGTCCCTTCAACAATGCACCAATGTCTGATACAATGGCAAGGGGATCAGGTCGAGATCGTGCAGGCCGATCGGTCAGTACACGTGGCCAATGCCGATCTCGCAGTTTGGGAGATGGAGGGAATCGATTGCTTGTCCGGGCGAGTCTGGGACGCCGATTTCCTCAAAGTAACTGACTGTGACATCGCGACGATCGAAGATCAAGACAAGCAGTTGCTTTAACAAAGGTGTGCCATCCACTGTCCAAGACGAACAAGCTAGTCCCTACACAGATGATGCGGTGGATGAGTTAGATGGAAAATTGGGACAAGGCTTTACGTCGGCCGATCAGCTCGAGGAAGTTGATATAGGAATAGGTGATAGGCCTAGGCCGACGTATGTAAGTGCTAACGTACCAAAGGAATATAAGAATAATTTGATAAATCTTTTGAAAGAGTTCGTAGATTGTTTTGCATGGGAATACCATGAGATGCCAAGATTAAGCCGATCGATCGTGGAACATCGACTACCTATCAAACCAGGCTATCGGCCATTTAAACAATCTCCTAGGAGATTTAAGGCCGATATGTATGAAGCTATCAAAGCAGAGATCACAAGGTTTTACGACGCCAACTTTATCAGACCCTGCCGATATGCGGAGTGGGTCTCCAACATAGTTCTAATGTTGAAGAAGAATGGTAAGCTAAGGGTATGTATCGATTTCAGAGATCTAAATAAGGCAACGCCAAAGGCCGAGTACCCTATGCCATTGGCCGATTTGCTAGTCGACGCTGCATTTGGGCATAAGATTATCAGTTTTATGGATGGAAACGTAGGCTACAATCTAACAGAGCGTGGAACTCCTCACCGGGAGACCGTGCAGGCCCCCCTCTGCTGGTTCGGCCGGGGGCGCAAGGTGAGATTCTTAGCCCCTGATCTGAGGGATTTCAGCGAGAGAGAAAACACGGACACAGGCGATGTAGACAGGTTTGGGCCGCTAAGAAGCGTAACACCCAACTCCTGTGTTCTAGTAGATCTGTGAATGTGAGGGAATCCAAAGAGAGTTCAGCCTGTAGAGCGAATTGGCCAGAGTCCGATCCCTTCTTTCCTAGGCCTGGGCCTCCTTTTATATGGCAAGGGGCTACCACATGGGCCACGAGCTGCCTAAGAAAGAAAACATTCTTCTACAATTAGGGCTATCCTACTGCCGGAAGTGACCTCTGACAGACGCTGCAGCACGCCTCTGCTCAGCCGGCCGGCTCATCCGGGGGACGCCCGTTTCAACCTTCATTAAATGGCAGGCGACTTTCTCGCCACGCCTGCGCCGAAATCTGGGATGGATCTGACCAGGACTGACATACCAACTCCAGGAGTTGGCACGCCGGCTCCGGCTAGGGACGAGAGAGAGGGGGCTCTCATCATTCTGACGGGACGGGGCGAGGCGTGCCACAGGCCGCCTGTCGCCACCTAACCCGCGATCTGACCGGTCTGTGACCGATCACTCGCCGCGACCAGTCACGGACCGGATAGGCATGCGCTGCACCGCATTAAATACGGCGTAGTGCGCTCGTCTGAACCGCCATAAATGCGGTTAGGTGAGCTTTGTCGTGCTCACCTAACCCACACACGTGGCGCCAAGATCACAGGGGGTCGGGGCGCCCTAGCCCTCGGGGCCGAAACAGGAGCGGCCCGACCCCGGGGAGGGACCGAGAGGGGAGCCGCCACGTCACCCTCGGGCCTGACCCCCCCAGGGGGAACGGGACACGTGGACAACTGCGGTCGTCCTTGCCTCTGGTCATGATAGCCCCGGTCCCATGTCACTGACAGTAGCCCCCGGCGTTACGCCAGGGCGACCGCCCCCCGAGGGGGAGCGCCCGGGCATGACGCCACTCCTCAGGCCTGGTGACAGGTGGGACCGGTCCCCAAAGGCGGGCAGGACTCCGACGGTCACGAACCGCGCGCATCGGCAAGGGAATACCGATCGATAATAATGAGCGGTCTCTTCATAACCGCTACATTACTCGAGACAGCGCGCGAATCGGGACATGTCGGTCCGTTTCGCCTGGGGATGTGATGATGGCGTTTTTCGCGGTAGCCGAGCACAATTAATGCGCACACGATCTGCCCCTCCTCAATCGCCATGGCCGCACGACTGCCGCGTGCATCGCAAACGGGCGAGTGGGGTTAGTGGAGGCGTGGGCACGAGAAACAAGGGGGCAAGGTAGTGGGCGCGGGAAACGAGGAGCCGGGCGTGGCGTTGGCAAGGGTATAAAGGCGCCGAGGAAGGGATTTGCTTCCTTCCTCTCGCCCCTCTTTCCTTGCCTCTACCATCCGTGCTCTAACTCTTCGTTTCTCTCGCCCTACTCTTGCCGCACGCACTTGCTCTCAAGCTCTCCCTCCGCCGGCGCCATGGCGCGGACCTCCGCACCGCTCGACGGCAGTGTGCTGCTGCCTTCTCGCATCACGAGCGAGAGGCAGGCCGGGCTGCCGCGCCGGTTCATGCCGGAATCTGCCACCGGCCGGGAGATGGTCACGCTGGGCGAGGGGCGCCCGGCACCACACTACCCAGGGTGGTCCATTTTCTTTCTTTCTTTCGCCATGGCAGGCCTGATCCCGCCATTCTCCGCATTCTTTATGGATGTCCTGGAGTTCTACGATCTCCAGATGGCGCACCTCACCCCCAACGCGATAATGACGTTGGCCATCTTCGCGCACCTGTGCGAGATGTTTATCGAGGTGCGCCCATCCCTTCGGCTGTTTCGGTGGTTCTTCACCGTGCAGCCGGTATCACCGCCGACGGTGGTCGGTGGCTGCTACTTTCAGCCGCGGGGGCAGGTGCTGAACCGCTACATCCCATGCGTCCTTCGCAAGAAGTGGGACGACTGGAAGAGCGTTTGGTTCTACACTCCCCTTGTCGACGAAGCGTGCCTCCAACTCCCGAGCCAGCCCCCAGCGCAGGCGTCCAGCTGGCGGGCGACGGTGGATCTGGGGGACGGCTACGACACCGTCCTGGACCACCTGGCGGGTTTGTGAACCCAGGGGCTCACGGGGGCCATGGTGTTCGGTGACTACCTTCGCTGCCGGATCACGCCGCTCCAGCGGCGCACCCGAGGCGCCTAGGAGTACACCGGGCCCGAGGACCTCCTGAGGACCCACCAGGGGCGTAAGTTGGACTGGGACCCCGAGGACTTCAGGATGGTGGTCCAGCGGGTGCTAAACCTTAGCTCCGTGGAAGCATCCCTCATCCCTCAAGGGATCCTCCCCCTCTGCTGCGACCCGGAGCGCGCCAACATCCTGGCCATCATGCAGGTGGTCGGGGCGTCGGGGGAGCGGGCCCCCCGAGGCCACGATGGTACGGGTGGCAGCCGCAGAGGGGATCAATCTACCCTCGGAGGGGGCCATGCTTCTGGGCCCCGCGGCGGGGGCCCGGGGGGCAGCCGCCCTGCCGACGCCAAGGGGAAGAGTAAGCAGGAGGCGACCTCTCCTCCATCTCCTCCCCGAGGGGGCGGGGCGGCGCGCGTCAGTAGCAGGCGCTCGGAGGGTGCCACACCGACGCCGCAGCCCGAGGGTTAGCGGAAGAAGAAACGGCTCCGCAAAATGGGGGAGACCGAGCCGTGCCGGGGGAGCCTCATCACACCCCCGAAGTGGTCGTTCAGCCGGCCACCCTGCAGGTTCGACCCTTCACCCACAGCGGCCGCGTCCTTACTCCCGTCACCTAAGGCAAGTTTTTACTTACCTCTTTCTGTTTCTGGTTTTTCTTCTACCTCAGCGAGATTCCGTCCCGCCCCACGCGCCATCCCAAGACCGGCCGGTCCGAGGCCGAGGAGACGGCGATCGCAGAGGCCCGGAGGCGGGAGGCTGACCGGCAGGAAGCTGCGGGCCGCCTCCAGGAAGCCCAAGAGGCTGCCCGGGAGGTGGCCCGGGTCTGCCAGGCTGAGGAGGCCGCTCGGGAGGAGGACAGGGTTCGTCGGGCCGAGGAGACTGCCCGGGAGGCAGAGGCGGCGCGCGCGCGTGAGGCGCGGGCGGCCGAGGCCATCGCCCAGGTCCCCGACCCGACTTCGCCTGAGGCGGAAGCAATCCCCGAGGCCGTCCGCGACGATGCCGGAGGGACGCACCCGGGCCCCGAGACCAGCGCACCGATCGACGGGCCGTGCCGCGCTACACCAACACGGAGGTGGCCCTCCCCTCTCCCTTCCGCCGTCCCGCTGAGTGCGGAACCCCTCCTGCAGGCCATGGCTACCGCGAACAGCACGGTGCTGGACGGGCTAAGCGCCCAGATGGAGGCCCTGCAGGCGGAGCGGGCAGAGATTGACGCGGCGTGGGCGCGCGTCGAGGAGGGGCGGCGCTCAGTGGAGGCCATGGTGGAGGCGGGCCGTAAGACGCACCACCTGCACACCTCGCAGCTCGAGGCTCGTCGTAGGAGCCTGGCGGAGATCGCCAGGGAGGTGGAGGAGGAGCGGGAGGCTGCCCTCATTGCCACCGCCGTGTTCGACGGGGCGCGGGACGACCTCCGCCTCCAATACGGGAGCCGAGCGGCGGAGCTGGAGGGGAAGCTCGACGCCGCCCGGGGAGTTCTCGACATCGCTGCCGCTCGGGAGCGGCGGGCGGCGGAGATCGAGGCGGCGACCCGCTAGCGTGAGGAGGCCCTCGAGGCCCGCACCATGGCGCCGGAGGAGCGGCTCACCGCGTTCGGGGGCAGGCCTCATCCTTGCTCGTGCAGGAGGCCGCCGTGTGCCGGCGGGCCAAAGCCCTCGACGTCCGTGCCCAGGAGCTGGAGGCGCTGAAGGAGCGTGCCCGCGCCCTGGACGCGAAGGAGGCTGCGCTGGCGGATCGCGAGGCCGCCGTCGCCACTCGGGAGGCAACGCTGGCGGCGCACGAGGCCACCTCCGCCGAAGAGGAGTCCGCACTCCGCCTCCGCGAAGACGCGCTCGCCGAGCGGGGGCGAGCTCTCGAGGAGGCCGAGGCTGCGGTGCAGCGACTGGCGGATAGCCTGTTCCTCCGCGAGGCGGCGTGGGAGGAGCAGACGCGCCGTAATCTAGAGAGCGCCCGCGCCGAGAGGAACGCGCTGAACCAGCGGGCCACTGAGCTCAAGGCGCGGGCGAAGGAGCTGGATGCGAGAGCGCGCAGTGGCGGGGNGGCGGGGCGACCGCGGGCCACGGCGATCTAGCCGCCCGCCTCGCAGCCGCCGTGCACACCATCGCCGAGCTGCAGGGCACCCTGGACTCGTCCGCCGGGGAGGTTGAGGCCCTCCGGCTAGCGAGTGAGATAGGGCCCGGCATGCTTCGGGATGCTGTCTCCCGCCTCGACCGCGCTAGGCGGCAGGCGGGCATCTGGGGTGGGCGGTACGCGAAGTACGCTGCCAACCAGGGGGGCCTTGCCCAGCGCCTCTCGGAGATGGCCGGGGCCCTTGAAAGGCTTCCCGAGGAGCTCGAGGAGACGATTAAGTCATCCTCAAGGGACCTCACCTGGGGAGCGGTGGAGCTCGTGCTGGCGAGCTACCAGGCCCGGGATCCCAACTTCTCCCCGTGGACGGCGCTGGAAGAGTTCCCTCCCAGGACTGAGGACGGCGCACGCGCACGAGTCCGGGATGCCGCTGACCACATCGTCCACAGCTTCGAGAGGACGGCCCCTTGGCTTGTTTTCGCCCTCGACTCCGACGAGGAGGAGGACGACGACGACGGCGCGGACGACAGCGGCGGTGAGGCCGGCGACCTGGGCGCGTCGGAGTGAGCCCCCGGGCCCCCGCCAATCTTAATAATTTTTCCTTCTTCTTCTGGGGCCTTCGGGCCCCTACTTGTACGGGCTGGTTTCATCTGCAATCAAATAGAATTTGAATTTCTATGTCAATTACATTTGCTATATTCATGAGATAAGGATGGTCTGTGTCGCGATCCTTCTGTGTCTTGGCTTGAACGAGGGCTCGTGCCCGGGCCCCAGCCTCAAGCGGCGCGGGTCGGAGCTAGTGCCTGGGGAGATCCGCATGTCGAGACTGGCCAGGCCGGGAGCGCGGTGACCGAGGGTTATGGATGACCCAATTGTGGGCCTTTGCCGATTCCCCCCCCCCCCCCGGAGTTCACCGCGTCCCGGGGCGTGGCTCGGTTCTGGGCCCTGTTTGGCGATTTTAGGCGACCCGGGCCACCGAGGGCGAGGTCGAGTACGAGCGGACCGATTCAAGCCAAGACTTTCCAAAAGGAAACGACAACACAGACACAATCCTTAGGAAATCGAAAGAGCTTTTTATTGAAATGCTAGAAAGAAATTAAATAAGTATGTGCATGTGGTAGCCCCCGGCCAACCCTACATGCCCGAGGGGGGTGCGGAGTTGGCCCGAGCCCGAGACGCGACACCCGACCCCCTCATGGGTAGAAACGGCGAAGGTGCTCGATGTTCCACGGGTTAGGCAGCTCTGTGCCGTCACCCGTGGCCAATCGAACCAAGCCCGGCCGGGGGACGCCGATCACTCGATACGGACCCTCCCACATTGGTGAGAGTTTGCTCAGTCCAGCACGCGTTTGGACGTGGCGTAGGACGAGGTCATCGACGCAGAGTGATCGGGCCCGGACATGGCGCTGATGGTAGCGCCGCAGGCTCTGCTGGTAGCGCGCGGCTCGGAGGGCCGTGCGCCGCCTTCGCTCTTCCAGGTAGTCGAGGTCGTCTCGACGAAGCTGATCTTGATCAGCCTCGCAATACATGGTGGCCCGAGGGGACCTCAGGGTGAGCTCAGATGGGAGGACCACCTCCGCGCCGTAGACGAGGAAGAAAGACATTTCCCTGGTCGCTCGGCATGGCATGGTTTGGTTCGCCCAGAGCACCGCTGGCAGCTCCTCGATCCACGAATCGCCGTGCTTCTTGAGGATGTTGAAGGTATTGATTTTGAGGCCCTTGAGGATTTCCGCATTGGCACGCTCCACCTGGCCGTTGCTTCTGGGGTGGGCGGGTGAGGTGAAGCAGACCTTGATGCCCATGTCTTCGCAGTAGTCGCCGAAGAGTTCACTAGTGAACTGGGTGCCATTGTCCGTCATGATACGGTTAGGCACCCCGAACCGAGCAGTGATGCCCCTGATAAATTTTAGCGTCGAGTGCTTATTGATCTTGATGATCGGATAAGCCTCGGGCCACTTAGTGAACTTGTCGACTGCGACATATAAATACTCGAACCCGCTCGGGGCCCTCCTGAAAGGACCCAGGATGTCCAGCCCCCAGACAGCAAACGGCCATGAAAGAGGTATGGTCTGCAGGGCCTGAGCCGGCTGATGCGTTTGCTTGGCGTGAAACTGGCACGCCCTGCATCGTCGGACCAGGTCAACTGCATCGTGGAGCGCCATCGGCCAATAGAAACCCTGGCGAAAGGCCTTGCCAACCAAGGTGCGCGAGGCGGAGTGGGCTCCGTACTCGCCTTCATGGACGTCGGCAAGAAGCTCGACGCCTTGTTCCCGAGGAATGCACTTCAGGAGGACTCCGTTAGCCCCGCGCCGGTAGAGGGTCCCTTCCACCAGCACGTAGCGCTTGGAGATGCGACTGACGCATTCACTCCCTTCGCGGTCCTCGGGTAGAGTCTTATCTGTGAGGTACGCCTGGATCTCAGCCATCCAAGTAATCAATCTAGGGGGGCCGGGATCGCCCCCCTCGGGTCCCGAGGCCTGGACTCCGACGGGCCTCGGGGGTCGGTCAGGCGCGTCTGTCTCCCGTAGGGGGTCGGGCCGCGCCGACGGCTGGGCAAGCCTTTCTTCAAAGGCGCCCGGTGGGGTCTGGGCTCGCGAAGAAGCGAGCCTTGAGAGCTCGTCGGCGACCGTGTTATCCCACCTGGGCACGTGCCGAAGCTCTATCCCGTCGAAATGGCACTCCATACGCCGCACCTCGCAGACGTAGGCGTCCATTTGCGGGTCGGAGCACCGGTACTCCTTGGAGACCTGGTTAACGACCAACTGGGAGTCGCCTAGAACCAGGAGGCGGTGGATCCCCATTCCAGCCGCCACTCTGAGTCCCGCAAGGAGTCCCTCGTACTCCGCCATATTGTTGGTCGCCCGAAAATCTAGGCGAACCAGATATCTGAGGACGTCTCCACTTGGCGAGGTCAAAGTGACCCTCGCGCCGGCACCCTGAAGGGACAGGGAGCCGTCGAACTGCATCACCCAGTAGGCGGCGTGAGGCAGCTGCGAAGGGCCCGCGTTGGCCTCGGGGGCGGAGACGGGCTCGGGAGCCGGGGTCCACTCCGCCACAAAGTCGGCGAGGACCTGGCTCTTGATTGCGTGGCATGGCTCAAAGCGCAAATCGAATTCAGAGAGTTCGATTGCCCATTTCACCACCCGTCCAATACCCTCTCGGTTGTGCAAGATTTGGCCGAGGGGGTAGGACGTGACCACCGTGACCCGATGCGCCTGGAAATAATGGCGCAACTTCCTCGAGGCCATCAGAATTGTGTAAAGCATCTTCTGGGCCTGAGGGTATCGGGTCTTGGCTTCCCGGAGTGCCTCGCTAACGAAGTAGACGGGCCGCTGCACCTTTCGGCGGGGCCTGTCCTTTTCGTTGGGGGCATCGTTCCCGGGGCACTCTTCGTCCGAGGGGCCGTGCGGGGCCCACTCGGCTTCTGTGCCGACGACCTCGGGGTCGGAAGGCGGCGGGCGCAGCCTTCCCGCAGTGGCCCGAGGGCCTTCCTGGGGGTCGGGGATGTCCGGCGCCGTCGGACAAGCGGGCAGAGGGCCACATCCGGTCGTCAGGGGCCTTAGGCCACCGTCCGGCTCGGGGGCCTCTCCTCCCTGCTCTCTCCCGGGTCGAGTCGACACAGGGTGGGGGCGCCCGGACCGAGGGCTGTCCTTGTCGCGCTCCACGACCAACGCCACGCTGACTACCTGCGGGGTTGCCACCAAGTAGAGCAGCAACGGCTCATCTGGCTCCGGGGCGACCAGGATTGGGGGAGAACTGAGGTATGCCTTCAACTGAGTGAGGGCCCGCTCAGCCTCCTCCATCTAGGTAAACGGCCCGGAGCGTTTGAGGAGCTTAAATAGGGGTAGCGCCTTCTCTCCCATCCTCGATATGAATCGGCTTAAGGCAGCCATGCATCCGGTGACGCATTGCACATCCTTAAGCTTGCTGGGGGGGCGCATCCGCTCTATAGCTCGTATCTTCTCGGGGTTGGCCTCAATGCCTCGGGCAGAGACCAAGAACCCGAGATGCTTGCCCGCAGGCACGCCGAACACGCACTTATCGGGGTTCAGCTTTATGCGGGCAGAGCGGAGACTTTCGAAAGTCTCCGATAAATCTGAAAGCAAGGTCTCTTGGTTGCGCGTTTTCACAACCAAGTCATCGACATAGGCCTCAACGAGTAGTACGCTGAAAAGTAGGACCTGCATTCTTTAACCCGAAGGGCATGGTTGTGT
Organism: Oryza officinalis; assembly: GCA_008326285.1. Lineage (NCBI taxonomy): Eukaryota > Viridiplantae > Streptophyta > Magnoliopsida > Poales > Poaceae > Oryza > Oryza officinalis. The sequence goes on from BDMV01000007.1 coordinate 10,647,612, forward strand.
AACAATAAGTTCCTACAAGGGTAATGAATGCAGTTTTTTCCTCATCCTCCCTAGCCATGCGAATCTGATGATAACCAGAGTATGCATCTAGAAAACACAAAAGGTCGCACCCCGCAGTGGAGTCGACAATCTGATCTATGCGTGGCAAGGGATAAGGGTCCTTAGGACATGCCTTGTTGAGGTCGGTGTAGTCGATGCACATCCGAAGCTTGCCGTTCGCCTTGGGGACGACGACCGGGTTCGCAAGCCACTTCGGATGGATGACCTCACGGATGAATCCGGCCTCCAGAAGCCGTGCCACCTCCTCGCGGATGAAAGCTTGGCGTTCTGGGGCCTGCTGCCGCACTTTCTGCCGGACGGGCCTTGCGTCCGGCCGCACAGCGAGACAGTGCTCAGTCACCTCCCTGGGGACCCCGGGCATGTCCGCCGGTCTCCAGGCGAAGACGTTGGCGTTTGCCCGTAGGAAAGAGACGAGCGCGTCTTCCTATTTGTCGTCCAAAAGACCACCGATCCGGGTGGTCTTGGACGGGCCGTCACCCAGGGCAACCTCCTTGACCGGGACCTCGTCGCCCGAGGCCATCCGCTGCCTCGGGGCAGGCGAGGTGGAGGCACTGAGCCTCTCGTCGCCGCCCACGGGCTTGGACACCGCAGCGAGGTGGTCCGCGCACTGCTCCATACAAGCGAGCGCGACTTTGAGGTCACCATGGACGGTGATGGGGCCACCGGGGCCCGGCATCTTCATTTGGAGATAGGCGTAGTGGACAGCCGCCATGAACTTCACCAACGCGGGCCTTCCCAGGACCGCGTTGTAGGGCAGATTGAGGTCCGCCACATCGAAGTCCACCCGCTCGGTGCGGAAGTTGGCGGGACCATCAAAGGTGACCAGGAGGTCGATGTGACCCAGCGGCCAGGTGTGCCCCAGCGTCACGCTGATGATCGGCTGGGACGGCCGGAGCACCATCCCCGGGGCCTTGATGGCATCAAAGGCCGCGGGGGAAAGGATGTTGAGGGCTGCGCCCCCGTCTATGAGGACGCGCCCCAACTTCACATTGCAGATGGTGGGGGAAACCACCATCGCAATCTATCCTCCCCGGGCAACGCACGGCGGGTGGTCGGTCTGGTCGAAGGTGAGGGTGACCTCCGACCAACGCGCCCGCCGCGTTGCCTCATGGGTAGGGGCCGCGGCCAGAAGCTCTCGCTTCATGGCCTTGAGGCTCCGGCGAGAAGCATGAGCGCACGCTCCCCCATCGACGGTGGCGACGGTGGCCTCGGGCTCCTGAAAGCCCAGATCATCGTCGCTATCGCCGGTGTCTTCGGTGGGGGCCTTCTGCCTGGCCTCACCTCGCCGGTTGCCGGTGGGAATCGCCGGGGCCTTGCCCTCACGGCGCTCCTGCCTCTTCTCCTCCTCCCACTTCCTTGTCCGCTCGGCCAAGCTTTTGACCGCGCGGCAATCTGTGAGGTCGTGGAGGGAGGTGTTGTGCACGGTGCACCATTTGCCGGCCGGGCGCTCCTTGCCGGGAGAACCGACCTCCTTCTTTTTGTCGCTCGCAGGCCTCCCCTTTCGGGGGGCCCGCGAAGCGCCCTCGACGGCGAGGACGTGACCCTCGTCATCGGAACGGGCCGACCTCTTCTTCCTCCTCCTGTCCCGCCGCCCTGAACGAGCGGCAGACTTGGGGGCAGCCGGAGCCGCCACTCCAGAGCCGGAGGAGTTCCAGGTCCAGGCCTCCTCCTTGCGAGCCACACGGTCCGCGAGCTCAAAAAGCTGCGCTGTGGTCTGGGTCTCCTTGGAGGCGATCTTCTCGAGCATGCAGTTGTGCCGCACACCCCCCTGAATGCGTACATCACCGCATGTGCAGGGATGCATGGTATGGTGTTGCGGACTTGACAGAAGCGCTGGATGTACGAGCGGAGAGACTCATCGTCCCTCCGCTGTACCGCGTGCAAGTCCGCCTCGTCGCCTGGGCGCGGATATGTGCCCTGGAAGTTCGTAGTGAACTGCTGGCACAAATCCTCCCAAGAGTGGACCGACGCGGGTGGCAGGTTCATTAGCCAACCCTGCACCTGGCCCTTCAGGGCCATGGGGAAGAAATTCGCCATGACCCTGTCATCACCCCCCGCGGCTTCTATCCCAGTCGTGTAGATCTGGAGAAACTCTGCGGGGTTGACGCTTCCGTCATATTTTTCGGCGATGGCGGGCCGAAACCTTGGGGGCCAACGGACATTCCGAAGGCTCGCCACAAAGGCTCGACAGCCGGCACCACCAACCGGGGACACCGGGGGCCGGCCCCCGTGACCGGAACGGAGCAGCGCTCCAGCAGAGGAGGCACCGTCCGTGGCATGGGCGGCGCGACGAGCGTCGCGCCGGCACTCGATATCGAGCCGGGCGTCTGGCCCCCCACGGATATCTTCTTGGGTCAGAGGCGTCGATGAGGGAACTGCGGACGGACGGCTTGGGTCGGCTGTCATCCGCCGTGCCCTCCGCCTCGACGACATAGAGCCAGTGGCAGCAGCGCCAGAGGTCCCAGCGGTGGAGGACTGCTCGCCGACGCCTAGGTGCTGCTGCGCCGTCATGACCAAGTTGGCCACGTTATCCAGCCAACGCCGGGCTGGGGTCTCTGGATCGGGGACGACGGGCGGATGACGCAAGAGCGCGCCCGCAGCCTGGAGCGCGCCCTGGGGTGTGCCGCCATCGCCGTAGGCGAGGCGACGATGCACTCCGCCTCGCCGTCCTCCTCCATCGCCTGCGAGCGGCGAGGTCGTGGATCCCTCGACCTCCTCGAGCGCCTTCCCCCGCCCAAGACTCCGGCGAGGGGGGGACGATGGGGTGCGAGCCCGATGGCGCGGGTTCTGCTCCCCGTCATCACCGCTAGCGCTCAGAGAAGGGCTGTACGCCACTGCCTCTTCGACCATAGGGCTGACCTGGCAAAGCTTGGCGCACACGAAAGGGGATGGGGGCTTAGAAAAACACGCATGCCCCCTGCCTGGCGCGCCAGATGACAGAGCGTGGAACTCCTCACCGGGAGACCGTGCAGGCCCTCCTTTGCCGGTTCGACCGGGGGCGCAAGGTGAGATTCTTAGCCCCTGATCTGAGGGATTTCAGCGAGAGAGAAAACGTGGACACAGGCGATGTAGACAGGTTCGGGCCGCTGAGAAGCGTAACACCCTACTCCTGTGGTCTAGTAGATCTGTGAATGTGAGGGAATCCAGAGAGAGTTCAGCCTCTAGAGCGAATTTGCCAGAGTTCGATCCCTTCTTTCCTAGGCCTGGGCCTCCTTTTATATGGCAAGGGGCTACCACATGGGCCACGAGCTGCCTAAGAAAGAAAACATTCTTTTACAATTAGGGCTATCCTACTGCCGGAAGTGACCTCTGACAGACGCCGCAGCACGCCTCTGCTCAACCGGCCGGCTCATCCGGGGGACGCCCGTTTCAACCTTCATTAAATGGCAGGCGACTTTCTGAATCTGGGCCACGCCTGCGCCAAAATCTAGGATGGATCTGACCGGGACTGACATACCAACTCCAGGAGTTGGCACGCTGGCTCCGGCTAGGGACGAGAGACAGGGGGCTCTCATCATTCTGACGGGACGGGGCGAGGCGTGCCGCAGGCCGCCTGTCGCCACCTAACCCGCGATCTGACTGGTCTGTGATCGGTCACTCACCGCGACCGGTCACGGACTGGATAGGCATGCGCTGCACCACATTAAATGTGGCGTAATGCGCTCGTCTGAACCGCCATAAATGCGGTTAGGTGAGCTCTGCCGTGCTCACCTAACCCACACACATGGTGCCAAGATCACAGGGGGTCGGGGTGCCCCAGCCCTCGGGGCCGAAACAGGAGCGGCCCGACCCCGGGGGGAGACCGAGAGGGGAGCCGCCACGTCACCCTCGGGCCCGACCCCCCCAGGGGGAACGGGCCACGTGGACGACTGCGACCGCCCTTGCCTCTGGTCACGATACCCCCGGTCCCATGTCACCGACACAATCAGATCTTTGTGGCTAAGACATTCACAAGACAGCTTTCAGATGTCCAGGGGCAATCGGCCTGTACGAGTGGGTTGTCATGACCTTTGGGTTGAAAAATGCTGGAGCTACTTATCAGAGGGCCATGAATTATATTTTTCATGATCTTATCGGTTCTTTGATTGAGGTTTATATAGATGATGTCGTCATGAAGTCAAGAGAGTATAGTATGATATGCACTTGGCCGATTTACGCAAGGTACTAGAAAGGGCCATCACCGTCTTCGCTCCGCCTCCGCCTCGCGCCGCCACCGCTTCCACCGAGTGCGTCTCCCTCGCGGCACGCCGTCGCCGTCGCCGAGCGCGCCACCTCCGCCTCCGCCTCGCGCCGCCGCTGCCGCCATCGCTGCCGACCGCCGCCTTCGGCCGCCAGCGTCCGGATCCGGCCTCCATGTGGTCGGCGGGCGCTGTCCGCCGGGCGCCGCCGCAACCTCCGCCCCCGACCGCTGGTGGTCGGATTCGGTCTCCATGAGGTCGGGCGTCGTCGATCCGACCGCTGACCGCCTCACCCGAGTGGTCGGCGACGCGGCGACGTACGGCGGAGAGGGCGACGGGTCGGGGGTGAGCAAAGCTACGGCCTGGAGGAGCTGAGGTGGACAGGCCGCACCGCGAAATGTATGTGCCGCTCCACTCGCGTGTGTTCCGATCCACGTGTCGTCGCCGCTGCGTCCGCGTCTGCAATGTCTGGAGGCTCCCCAACGCGCGCTACATGCCTCTCCAAGCCGGAGCTTTGCCAGGTATGCCAGGTCCGGAGCTTTGCCGGAGCTTTGCCAGGTCCAGAGGCTCGCCGTCGACCTTGGCCAGGTATGCTTCTCTTCCCCTCCCCTGTGCGCAATTCTCCCGTCCTTCGCCACCACCGGGAGAGCTGTGACTGTGAGAATCCATGCAGTCGTGCAGCGGCAGCCAGCAGACCGACCACCGACGGTGGAATTCGCCGCGGGCAATGGCAGGGCTGCTGGGCACAGTTGGGTGGTGGACGGCGGCAGAGTTGCACGACCATGGTCTGTCGCAGCTAGGAGGTTGATCTGCTACTCTGCTATTGCCTACTGCTTGTGCTACGCTGCTAGCGTAAGTTTGCAAGTCATATTCTTATAACACTGTGATCTATGCATATGGTAGAAAAGGACATATGAAAGAAGCATCAAGATAGTTCTCTGAGATGAAATGTTCAGGTCTGAAACCAGATGTTGTAACATACAATATTTTTGTCAACAGTTATGTCTCCAACTCAATGTTTGAAGAAGCTATTGAGTTAGTACGGTATATGTTTACTCAAGGTTGCAAGCCCAACGAGAGAACTTACAATTCAATACTGCAGAGCTATTGTAGGAATGGAAAGGTGGTAGATGCCAAATTATTTGTTAGCAACCTTCCTCAGCTTCACCCTGGTATTTCTAAACAAGAACAACAAAAAATGTTTGAAGTTTTGGCAAAGCACACTCAAAGATAATAAATACAAGATGTTCTTCGTATTCTTGAGCATGACTACCAGATAAAACTCTCTGGTTGTCGTTAGTGACCTATATTTCAAAGCAGAAACATACAGATTCATGTTTTCATGGAAAGGAAGGGAGCACTGACAATGGCATATAGTAGTTAGTTTGTCTGCCCACTTTGCTGAGATATTCATACTTGTTAAACCTCCAACCCAGATAGATGAGCCACCTTGTTTTAGTTATGGTGCCTGCAACCCAGTACATGTGTATGTTTCTTTTCAAATGTTTATACATGGTACAACTTGATATAATTAAAGGTAATGGTTCAAAATATATACCATTTGGTACTTGCCTTCTAGGACATATTTTACACTAACTTATCTCTTCATATCTTTTCTGAAAATATAAAAAAATCTTTGTATATTGGCAGAAGAAAGAAGTGGAAAAGTGATGTATATTTGTCTCCTTATTTTTATTCCAGTTCACTTCATTGGATGTTTGTAGTCAATGAAGATGTACAGGGTTGCATCGCTCGCTATGCTGAAGTTGACTAATTGAAATGTGTTCTATATTATATTTTGATGATGAAAGAAATATACCGTCTTGATCTGTGAGGTGCACTTCTATTAGTACTACATTTCATTTGTTGCTTTTAATAGCATCACATGGATCTTCTATTCATATTTTAGTGAAATTGCATTTAGGCTTTCAATGGTATTCAATGTTTGATTTCAAATGATTGATGAGGGCTCCATATAAAGTATATAAAGCTAATCTGTCAATGTCAATTCGAAGACATGTAAGCTAATATGCATTTTTGTTTCTTGATGGTCCAAAGATATGAATAAGCTGTCCAAAGCAAAGCAAGATTAGCCTCATTATTTTTTTCAGTATTTGTTAGTTAGATTTACTAAATTAATTAAGCTATATTGCTCATTTATATTGCAATATGAATATCGAATTTCATGCTTGAATTCAACAAAGGTTTCATTAAGATTCCGAAGGTTATGCTGATTGCTGAACAAACTCCAAGAGAGTCAACATTGAGGGCCCTGACTACAAACACCGGGAGCGTGGACCTGTCGATCCGGTGTTAATGTTGACGCCTTGATGGAGAGAGGGCGATGGTGGCTCCTTCGTGCTTCACCACTGCTATACCAGGTATTAATAGCTGCTTCTTCTTCCCCTAATCCATCCGCACAACCTGCTTCTTGACTGTCATTGCCGTTGGCCATGGATGTTGACGCCAGCTGCTTCCTAGCTGCTCCTTGGCAGGACCCAACCCTAGGTGCTTCTGTTGGTGGTGTTTTCACAGAAGGCCATGACGCCGCTCAGGCCATGTGCAACCTAACCAAGCCACCGGCTGTGAGGTAGAAGTCATGTTTCCTCTTCATCTCTCCCTCACTACTCTGGTTGTACCGCACTGCTCCCAATTGAAAGCTTTGAGACCGAGTGGAAATGTGTATTGATTTCATTACTCTGGTCATGCAAAACATTCATTGGATGAAGATCATATGTGCAGATCTGTTTTTAGTAGTACTTTAATAGGATTACAATTTGACCAGGTTTTACAAACATCTCTATTGAAATTAGTGGCCCTGATGGAAGGAGTTACAGGTTATTGGAAAAAACTATGAATCTATTGCATACTGCTGGACATTAAACACAATTAGTCCATCTGTCCATTGAAAATGCTAAAGGACTAGCAATGTTAGAATTATTAAATTGAAATATATTGTACTTTGCATACCACCACTGCCACTGCCACTGCTGAGGAGATGCTTGCAGCTGGAGGAAATCGTTGATACCACCACTGCCACTGCCATCACCACTGCCTTAAGGTTTGCATTCTTTTGCATGGAGATATTTCTTGCCATAAGAAAACACACATGTTGGCTGACATGTTTCTGTGTTTACAGCAGGTGAGAAGAATGAAGCTTTGTGGACGAAAAGGGGATTCTCATTTGGTTTGTCATTGGTCATAGGTTAGTACAAGAAAACATGTCCTTTCGCCAATCTGTTCTAAACAGTAATAAAGATAGAATTTTTGTTACTAGACTAAAGGGCCAGTATCAATTTACCATTATAATTCAGCAATTTTACATGACAATAACTTGAGACCACTGAGTTTACAATAGTAAAGGGAGAAAGTTTTACCTTTTATTTGGTTTGACAGTGCAACATCTGGTGAGATACTTGGATGAATTAACCAAGCTGTACTAGAGGCTGGGGCGCGCCCATGGCACGCCAACTGTAGGTAGTTAGGTTGAAAAAGCAGCTAGAAATTAGGAAAGGTAAATAGATACATAAGGAACAAAATATAAGAAAGCATGTAGCTATAGATAAACAAACTGCATTGTTAACCAGGAAGATTTTGGTTTGTTCTTGCTCCTGCCTTCCTTGATTTTTTTTCTTTTCTTGGTTCTTTACTTTGCTGTTGTTGTGCACAGGTGAACGACAGAGTCGTCCAAACAACCCCTTTTCTTTACTCACCTCGCACCTCTTTTTCTGTTCCTCCAGCCCCGGCGATGATAGAGCTAGCTCGAGCTGCCATAGTCGCAGGCTACCTGGAGAGGAGATGCTAGCAGCTGACCTCAAGGAAATCGTCACCGCCACCGCTTCCTCAAGGTGTCATTCTTTTGCATGGAGATCTTTCTTGCCATAGAAAAAACATGTTACCTGACATTGTTCCTGTGTTTATAACAGGTGAGAGAATAGGCTGTGAGGAAGAAGGGAATTATCATTACTTATTGGTTATAGGTTAGTACAAGAAAACATTTTGGGCAATCTGTTCCTCATGATAGTAAAGGGAGAGTTTCTCTTACCAATTTACCATAATAGTAAATGATATGAGAAACCATTCATTATATCGATGTTCATTTAAGGATTGTGCAATTTATGTCGCTTATTATTGTACAACCATCTAGCATAAATGTTTCTATATTTTAACAATGAATAATTTGATATAAATAATTCCATATAGATTGAATCATAAAATGATTAACTATGCTAGACAGAGATCCTATGTAGGTTGTTCCACAGGTTTTCTAACTGATTCACATGTAGTGTTAATACAATTATTGGTTGAAATGTAGACACACATATATACGACATTGGCGCACGTCTCTTCCATCACCATCTATGAGACCTCACTCAAGGAGATACACCATTAGAGCTTTGTGAATTCCCCTTTGATCTTTGAGTTTGTTACTTGACCCTACAAGCTACGATGATCACAAAATTGTGTTTATTCGACAATAGCTTCAATGTCAGGACTAGAACATTTCTATTCCTGGATTATGTGCATACCTATTGTTTGCTCGAATGTAAAATTAATGTCATACCATCTTGCTTCCTAGGCTTTTTTAAAAAAAAATCAAGCATCTGCCGTTCTTTGATATGTCGTTTCATCTTCCTTCCCATGTATAGAGTACAAACACTTTCTGTTGGCCTTTGACTATTTTAAAAACAAATCGGAATATGGCTTTTATTATTGTACACCTGTTTCAGGTGAGAGAGAAGGAGATCCTACATTGTGAAAGATTGTTTCAGTTGAGGTAGAAAGGGATCTTACATTATGAAAGAATTAGCACAACACTCTTGTTTGCAAGGTAATAATTTTTTTCCCTACTCTCTTTTCATCCTTAAGATGTATTATTGTTACCTATTCAGATATTCACCTGTTTGAGATTAATTGTTTGATTGATTTTTGTCTGATGTTACTCATATGAAGATGATGATTCAATGGCATTACACATGATGCGATTGTTTTTATTTTTCTAGGTATATAAATTATTAAAGCCAGGTCGTGAATTCTTGACAGTTTTAAATACTTCTCAAAAGAATTTTTCAGCATTCTATACATTTTCTTCTTGTTTTAAAAATACTGATGAGCTACAGATAAATTTTCTTCTTGGCTTAAAAAGAGTATTGAGCTAACGATAGTGATGGCCAAGTACTCCTAAAATGGGCACATCTTTATTGGTAATCAGATGAATCCACGGGATATTATTTACCTTTACCGGTTTAAGTATGGCTTAATGTAGATAATGTCTCATATTTAGCATGATTTCATAAAATATTATTGCATCACAGGAAAATTCAGGATGAAATGACTATGGACTACTTTACATAAAGGATCAAGGATTGGACTAAGGTGGTGGTTGCCGATGAACCTGTGTGGTCGTGTGGGCCATTGGAACTGGTAAAGTTGTTATACCAGCAAAAGCACAAGAAGTTTCTTATTGATCAGCACACGAGTGTATTTTCATGAGCCTCCGTAAGCATCTCCTGCTAATTTTTTCGGTCACGGTTAGTCATAAACATCTTGTTTAAACAATAATCTGGTTTGTATTACTGTGTCAGGTGCATGCAGGCCTGAGGAAGTGGATTGCTACTAATGTCAGCGGTGAGATTGTTGAATCCATATGGATCATTATAGAGGTATATTACATTTTCTTGATCAAACCCCTTATTTAGGTGAAAACCATCAAGTTGTCTAGATGTATGATGATTATTTTACATGTTCTTCATACATGTTCTGTAACTGGTGTGAACTGCAAGTGGCTAGCAGCACAACCTGATGTTGATGGTTTTCTTATCGGTGCTGCTTCATTGAAGGTAAACAAGAATATAAACACAGTAGAATAATTTTGTAGGCACAAATTACTTGCCTGATTCACTACATATAGTCTCCTTTCTTGGTTGTGTAGCCTGAATTTATCAGCATCATCAATACTGCCACTGTGAAGTCTGCCTAAGATCTACACACCATTCACTTTGGCATGGAAATGTGTTTGAAGAGGAACATACCTTTCTTTATTTGTCTCTAAAAGATGCTATGCGACTATTAAAGCTTTTATTTATTTTACAAAGAAAACAAGAATATATTTGGCATGCTACATTTGGTCAGCAAACTCTTCAGATGAAATATGCAGGAATCATGAATCAGTAATGGCATGATTAGCAAGCATCATGATGATCATGTTATTTCAATTTTCAGGTTGACATACCTATGCCCTTGGATGTGAAACACATTTTATTTCAGTTCTGATTAGGGTAATTGATTATTTACAGGTAGCTAATTATACTATTGAAATATCAATATCCTATATACTTTGCGCATGTTCTGATTCTTGCATGTGCCGAGGCATAGCTAATATGAATCTGGTGTATTTTATATGTTCAGGGATCCAAGGTACAATTGTGAGATGCTGAATAATTAACAGAGATGAATTTAGTGTAATTGGCATATCTGATTTTTTAGGAGAAACAAATTTAGCAACCAGAGTTTGATGTATCTGCTTCGGATGATGTGATTGATTAATTTTCTCATGGTAAATACCTACTTCATTTAACTAATCTAGAATTATTTTTCTTTTTTATCCCTGCAATGACATGAGAAACATCATCCAAAGTATATACCATAGGAACATCATGTTTATAATTGTATGGCCTCATAAGATCCTTTGATACGTCTACAGCAACAACAGTGTGGCTTAGTGTTTGTGCCTTTTGGCTTCAAACCATCTTTTTGACAAGAAAATGTTTCAACTCTGGTCTGCATATGAATTTAGCTGATATGATTTTTTTGGATGGTTTTATTTTCACTGGTTATTTGATCATTGTTGCAGTACCATCCATATCCATTTGATATATCGCATTGAATTGACTGATGTTGACCGTTTATGAAAGGTATCATCCATGTATATATTTCTCCATGAGCATGTGGATTGATGTATCAGTAAAAGAGCAATATTTTTTCTTCACCCGCAGTTCTTTACCTGAGTAGCGTTAGTGCTTTGCCTTGTTGAATGCTTATCTCACTCACAAAATTGCATTATATGCTCAGTTTATTATGCCATTCCGTGCTATTGCCGCAATCTTTAAAATGTTATTAGTGGACCACTCTGGGTTGCTTGTGAGCAAGAGATCAGACACCTACTAAGTGTTTTTGTTGAGGAGGATTCTCCTATTTTAGTGCCACTTGGCCTGTAGCTATTTGGTAGAGGTATTGGTAAGAAAAACAACTTCATCCAGCGAACAATATTTGATGTTGGGAATATTTAGTTTTGTACTCCCAACGTCAAATATTATTGACTAGATGGACTAAGTTCTACTGTTGACTCGACATATTCTCATGCACACTGCATTAGAGATCACATCCTTCTGTTCTGATTTGTCATTTAGCACATTTTTTTCCAATTTTTGGTATAGTTTAAAACTAAGCACCAGTGTTCTTATTTTCAACAGTTTTCAAGGATGCAGAGCTATTGGAACTACGCAATTAAAATGGGGATACCGTTGATTATCTGTTATGGATAACAATGACAACTTCAAAAGTAAGTTTTGTGAGCATTTTTGTGTTGTGCTCACTCTTTTTTACAAATATAATTGTCCAGGTTTGCCATCGGGTTTCTCGTGGTACATTGGAGATTGGACGGTTAATTGTTGGCGGCTCGATGCATAATCTGTTATATTCATAGAGCTTCCATGTGACCATGCATATTGGTAGAGTAGAAGCCATTATATAGGGGTATATATTTTGGTCAATCAGAAGGTCCTTATGCACTCTTAGGAATGAACTGGCATGTTTGGGAGGTATAAAGGTGTTCTTCTACTGGTCCATTTGTGGTTAATATGGATAGCTACTCTGGTGTTCAAATTCTCATGAACAAAATGAGTTTTACAAATATTTGCTATGTTCTCCGCTTCCTTTTCCTAAGGGCAAACCTCAGGTGTTCTCCTTCTTACTGGTGATCTGGTGATATGTATACCCTTGCTATTTCTATTCTTAGGGCAAACACCAGGTGTTCTCCTTACTGGTGATCTGGTGATAAGTATAGCCTTGCTATTTCAGTATGTTTAATTAAAATCAATTTTGCTGGCACACAGGCACATGCTATGAATTTACTAGAGTATGACCATTTAGCATTTGTCTGTGCCCTTGAATTGGTTGATGATTTTTTTTGTAAGCACTGAAGTTTTTCTAATGGTCTGATTTGACTACTGCCTTAATTTGCAGAGGAAAAATTCTTTGTGGAGGTTCAACAATTCAATCAGAGGGAAATTTTTTTCAGCCAACAATTCTGGAAATTTCACCCTCTGCACCAGTTGTGAGAAAACTCTTTAGTTCTATTCTTTGTACCATGAAATTTCAGGTAACTAAAATACAAAATACAAGTACTTTGCTTTTGCTATTGATCTGTAATATTTGGTGTCAGTTGTACAGTGTCTGACCAGATCATTATCATCTACACATTAATTTTTATGGTCATTAACTGCAGGAACTGAAGGAAGCAGTTGAAACCAACAATTTCGTTCCTCAAGGTTTGATCTATATTCACAAGGAGACATCATATCATTTTCAAGAGGATTGGCTAAGTGTCGGTTCAGCAATCTCGAATGTGGTTCTCTTGCAGCCAAGCTTGATTCTTATAAATAGAAATCAAGGCCCACCTTGGCACTAATGGATCTCCATCCCATGTTTATGTGTAGCATTGTATTTATGATTTCCTAAAGTGGTTTTGGTGAAGGTTGATGATTTGCATGCCTTTACTTTAGCATCGTTGTTTCCCTGTTTATGGAATCACACTGAGATATGATTCAACTTTGTTCAAATATGCTTAGGCTTTTATACCTTTCTTCCATTACATGTATTGTATGCATTATTAGAGCATCTCCAACAATTTGCTAAAAGCACTTGGCATCCTAGGATTTTTGCCAAAACCACAAAAAAACAGCCTCCAACAAGTTGGCAAAACTACTTGGCATTTTTGTGAGCTTGGCAAAATTCTCCCTTCACTTGACAAATATGCCAAGTCCTCCATCGCTTGGCATCACGTGTATCCCAATTTGCCAACTAGTTTTGCCAACTTGTTGGAGGCTCAATTTTGTGATTTTGGCAAAAATCTTAGGATGCCAAGTTCTTTTGCCAAGCCCAAATAGCAAACTGTTGGAGAATGCCTCTTTTTTCACTTGGCAAATTGTTTTAGGAGTTGGCAAAACACAAGATTTGCCAAGTAAAATTTGCCAAATTGTTGGAGATGCTCTTAGTGTATTAAATTCTTTTTAAGATGATATCCATATTTAGTGACACTTAAAAAGAATCACAAAGAGATTTAACCCTACTGGATTTCCTCCTATGTGTCATGACCAATAACTAACCATATCCTGTGCCATAAATATATCTTTTGAAAAATAATATAGTCAAGATAAAATCCCTCATATAATAAACCCTCTTTAGAGGCAGCTGCATGCCTATATCTTTCTTTCTTTTATATACTTGTTTTCGGGTTTCTTTTACTGCCATATCCTATTAGAGATAAAATGACTATGGTAGTGATTGTTTGCTCTTCTTACTATATAGACACCACGGTACCGACTATGGTATATTATACCTACAAATGATGCTGAAATTTGGTGGAGCCTTGCAGTCTTAGATATTTCATTCGGTCACCCAATAGGCTTGCAGCCTTGCAGTCACTGCTGATTAGTTCTTTTCATGTGTGTTTTCTCTCATTAGTCACGTGGTTCTTGGTGTAGTTTCCAGATAATTAGAACTTTCCAGAAAAATAAAGCAGTCATATCCAATGTGTTTTATAACACACTATGATGTAATGCATCTTCCATATTTGTGTTGTGTGTTTCTTATGACTGTCCTGGGAATATGGTTTTTTGGAATGCACTTACCTGGCAAACTATGGGTCGTATACTGATACAATGTAGGTTCAGCTGAAGGGTAATTTCACCTCTCTTTCATCATTTCCTATGGAGAGGTATGCTGAAGCCTATAATGAGGTATGTCTGCTTCACCTCTGTCTTGGTCCATAATGGCCCGTATTTCTAATTCCTGATTAATATCAAGGCTCTTCTCATCAAGCAAAATTATTCTCTAATCCTTCCAGTTTCCACAAGCAAAATTGTTTGTGGTGCCTTTAAGACGAGAAGAAACTAGCAAAATGATTCCCTAACCCCTTTCCAGTTTCCACAAGCAAAATGTTTGCAGTGCCTTTAAAACAAGAAGAAACTGTTTTGAGCATGTTGCTACATCAATAGTACAAACGTCACCTACCACATGAAGTCATCGTGGCTAACCAGTTTGCATCGAAAACAAGAAGCTTTAAAGTTCTTTTAAATTGGAAGTTCCTCAAGGAGGGTTAGGATCAGGATTGTCAACTACTCCAAGTGATCTTTACAACAGCTGATTGGCTCTTTGTTTAAACTTGCCAGTAGAGCAAGTGATAGCTTCGATAACTGTTGGAAATCATTAGAAACAATGTGTGGTTGATCTGACGGAATATTTGTGGCAATGTAGGCATCTAACCTTTTTCTTAATGAATTGTGTCAATGGCTTTTTTATTGAGTTATTTGCTCTTCTAGGAAGAAATTTATACTCGCCATTTATGCCCCTATATAAGATGAGCATGATTGCATAAACCAGGAGACACTTCTCTTTCAAAGTACAGGTTTCTATCCTTATTTGTGGATCCAAATGATTATGCTACTCAACTGTAATTGTTTGTTCATTCAGCAAAAACTTTCAAGCTGAAATTGTTCCGATTGTTTTTCCTTTTAAGACTTGTGTGTATTATAACAACCTTTGTGTAATTTTTGTTAAGGTGTTGCGGTAGTTGTACTTGGCTGTTCTGTTTATTCAACAACAGCGATAAAACGTACTCCATACAAATGTAACAACTTATATAGTACCCTGACATCAATAATGGTTAAATTTACTAACTTTAATTGAGACTAGAAAAACTAAAAACTACTTGTGCGTTGCAACAGGAAGAAAAGAAGAGAAAATTAAGAAAAAGTCAAGAAAGATTTACATTATGTAATTAATTAAAATGCAATTTTTTTGGAATACTTAGTTATTTTTAAGTAGATAGGTGTAGAATTAAATTAATTTTCTAAGTAGATAGGTGTAGAATTAAAATAATTTACAAGTAAAGTAAAGTAAATGTGAGAAGTAAAATTACATGGTTGGATTTAATTTTTTAAAATTATCCATGATTAATTACACTTTCTAAAATATTTTCAAAATTTTTAGAGGTCAGTTGCTAATTTTAATAATAGAAACATCATTTCAATATTTATTTAAATAAAAATCTAAATAAAAACCCTTCATTCTCTTGGGACCAGGTTCGGCCTAGCAAGCAACCGAAATTTTAATTGGCGTTTCCTGCTGGCTCACTTTCCTCCCTTCTTCTCTTTTTCGTCTCAGCTCGCAAGCGTATGTATGTTTGGCTCAATAAGAAACTGAAAGTCTAATTAGTCTCCCTGACAAACAAAAATTAGGTAAACAAAAATCTAAATAAAAACCATCATTTCTCTTTGGGCCAGGTTCGGCGCAATAAGCAATCGAAAATCTAATTAACGTCCCTTACCGTCCCACTTTTCTCCCTTCTTCTTTCCTCTGCCTCAACCCGCAAGCTCATGTTTGGCCCAGCAAGAAACCAAACGTCTAATTGGTTTCCCTGACAGACGAAACTTAGGGACATAAAGTTATTAATTTTTTAAGTAGTTAGAGATGAAAAATTATTGTTTTTTAAGTAGTTAAGATAAGATAAGATATAACTACGCTCAGGCCCCATCATCATTAGTTCCTTTTCAAGGTCGACTGGTGACAAAAAGGTAAACGTGTAAAGAAACAAAAAAAAGAGAAGAATCTCATTGCACGCTACTATGGGCCTTGGAATTATCGGCTGTAATTTGACGTGACTACTTCAACTGTTATTCTAGTTTACAGGAAATCTTGGGGTATGTCTGCACGTTTATTCAAACACTATCATTAACGATGATACTATTTTCTTTTCAAAATATATAACGTTATTGGCTTTTCGCATAATGATTAACTATTCATCTTATTAAAAATATTTAATATAAATATGTAAAAGTATAAGTTAAAATTATATTTTTATTTGATGATAAAACAAGTTACAATAAAAAAATAATATTTATACAATTTTTTAATAAAACAAATGGTTAAACATTATTAAAAAAGTCAACAGTGTCATACATTTTAAAATAGAGAAAGTACATAGTTATTAAATTTTTTAATAAAAACTGATAATATTACTACAATATACATATACTATTTAAAAAAGTCAAAACTCAACTCACACATTGAGAAAAATAAAATACAAATTGAGCATATGAGTATTGAATAGTATCGCTACTATTCATATTTGAATGTCTTTTTTTTATTTCTTGGTGTGTAAATCGAATTCGAATATAATTTTTGATGTAATGGTAGATGTTACTATGCTCTCTACATTGTCAATTATTTAAAGAATTTTTCATAACCATTAACATTGAATTAGAATCTTCTCCTCAGTTATAGACGCCCAATTTTGTTAAATATATCACACATATCTAAATGTGCCGCATATTCCTTTTATTGCTAACATGGTTACCAAAGTAACTTACCATCTACTTCTTTTGTTTTAAAATGTAAACTTTTTGAAGTTAGGCATAGGTATTAATAAAGTAAGTATAAATGATTAAAAAATATAATTTATTAAGAAGAGAAAGTAGGTAAAAAATTAAAGTAGATTTCTCAGTCGGTGGACTAGTGTTAGGAGATAGTTGGAGTTATTAGGAGATAGTTGGAGTTGTTAGGAGATAGTTAAAAATGACGGTGGATCCGACGGTAGCAACCATATTTAATAGAGTAAATTTCACTTTGGGTCATCTTTTATTACCGATGTTTTGTTTTGGACCATCCTTTAACTAACGTTTTTATTTTGGATCGGGTATTTTTACTTTTATGTCATTTTGGACCACCCTCAACTATTTTATCTATTTACATCTAACTTACTATATGCCAAGGAAATAGTCTTACATATAGCTGTGGGAGTTCATTGACAAAGAGGAGCCGACGTACTCGAGATTGTTCATATGCTTGAGAAAGGAGTCGAGTGGTCCAAAGTAAAACAAAGATAAAAATAATCGGTTCAAAGTGAAAACATTAGTTAAAAGGTGATCCAAATGAGTAAAGTGAAATTTACTCTATTTAATAGAAACGAAGTATGCGGCATGTCCATAAGTGTTTTTTAAAATCAATACTGCAAAATATGTATTTTATCTATAAAAAAATTCTTGTAAACAACAAATAAAATGCATGTACGTGTCACCGTAGAAGATCCTTTAGAATGTAAAAGTGGGTATAGAACACATCATCCCAATTGAGCAAAGATATCCTGACATGGATAACCTGTATTAGATAATAACTATTCTACTCTATCTACTCTATAGTTCAACAAATGGTTTCACTCATCACTCATTCTTTCATTCTTTCATTCCTCACTCAACGGTCCAGATTATCTCATTGAGATCTAACGCTCCATATTCACCCCACCTCCCTCCCAGCATACGAACCCCCTTACCCACCCCGACCCGCGCCCCCCAGCCCTAATCCTCCACACGCGCCGCCGCCCGCCCTAATCCCTCCTCTCCTCCTCTCACGCGCCGCTGCCCGTACCCCCTCCATCTCCGCCATCCTCCTCCCAACCCCCCATGCCCTAATCCTCTCTCCCATGTCGTCGGTGCTGCCGGTGCCGCCTCCATCACGGTCGAGCCGTAGCACAGCTGCTGTCCCTCCGCCTCGCCGATCTCCCACCCAGATCCGCTCCTCTCTCTCTTGCACCGACGTCGTGTAGACCCCCGATTTTGGAAATCGGAAATCCTATGTGTTTATCTGTATCAATCCCTGGATCAGTAGTTGGTACACACATATATAGCCGAATCACAACATATCACGGATGAATTTAGGCTAAAGGGGTTAAGTGCTTACATTAGGGCCAGGCAAGCCAACAACTATCAGAGAACAACAGTGGAAGACAAAGCAATACGAGGGCCCGGTTGACATGCCACAAGCAGTCGACTGGGGAACGAGACCTAGAACGGGACCACACTCCGATCATCTTGTTAGGTACCTAAGCGTACTAACAAGGGCTTCTCTTCAAGCACTCTGCTAAAAGATATATATATAGAGCAACAATGAGTACAAAAGCACTCAGCAAGCCACCACACAAAGAATGCATATGATAGAGGGTATTTCAAGGAGTGGCTTCCGGTTCTTTTGCGTAAAGCAGGTTTTGTAAATCTTTTCACAAGCCTAAGACCTAGCATAGACTGATCAAGTTTTAATACCATAGTTCATTAAGCAACGACGGTTCTGTCCACCATCCATTATGATCCCAAGGATAGCTTCCCGCCAGTGTGTCGTCATGGTTTTCTGGGGCCTACCCCTTCTCGCTTCTCGAGAAGTTATACCACCAGCACATAAAAGTTATTATGCATACCCATCCCAATCAAGTTAAAAATTTAGAGTCTAGCCAAGTGTAATACATGTCCCAGTGCTCAATAACCGCGAGCACGGCTATTCGAATAGATTTGATTTACTCACACTGCAGTGGATGTACACTTTACTCGTACTCCGTGACTTGCCCAACACATAAGCCGAAGTCCCAACGAATGAGACGCGTCACGGCAAAGCATTTCAATAACCTCACATTGGCAGTACCCGCTCCATGAACTTGTATCCTCATGCACTCTAGGCGTACATGGTTTCTAGCAGTGAGAGGAGTTCTGGCGCTCCCGGGAGGGAAGACTCACACATGCATTAAGTTATAATTAAGTTTAGGTTTACACATGGCGGCCCTACGAGTGGTTGCTCCACCATAGGCCCCGCCTTCCACACACATCAAGAAAACCACTACGCAGGGATACTGCCTCCGCTCGGCTATTTACTCCGCTAGGTCTATGCCCATTCGAGAAGTACGGTTGTACGGAGGTCGTTTCATGCTTAGCTTCATGGCTCGGTCCTTAACTGACCAGGGACGGCACTAGCCTTTACCGGACACCACCCAAATCATCCAGCTGCCCCAGTCGAAAATAGTTGTTTAGTTTTATTTTCCTTTCACAAATCATGTAATCATTATCATGGCAATGTGGCGCTCATGTCTCCACATGCCGCATATCAATTACCTTCCCTAAGGTAATTGCCCAAGCATATAGCCTTTAATAAATATGAGAATGCATGAATCTAAATTAGCATTGCTAAGCATTTGTCATAAGTGACTAGGAACATCACACGCATTTATGGGTACAAGGGAATAAGGTAAACAATAGTCAAAGGTATGGCATAATAACAAGTAGGATGTTCACCATTGCATGCAATTTTATTTGTAAACAAAGTAAGTTCGCAATTGGGATCAATATGTTCAAGGATTAGTGATGACTTGCCTGCCCAAGATAGTCCTTACTCTTGATATAATCCTCGATCAACCTTCGCCTCCTGGAAGCTGCACACGTTGCCTCACGACTAATCGATACACCAATACTATAATGCACGAGAAAAACCAATATTCAACCAACAATCAAACATGCGCAAACAAATATAAATGTTGGAGTCGCTCCTAGGGCTGCTCAACTACTCGCTTCTATCTGAATACAATGGTCATAGTATCAACGTTGGATCAATGAATCACTTCGGCGAATTATTTGATTATTTTATCAATAGAGCCATTATTTTAATTATAGATCGGTTTTACCTGATATTATGAAAGGTTAATAATTATCCAAGCTTTATATGTTAGATTTGTGAGGTTGATAATATTAGATGTGCAGATTATAATTTTACAATGAATAATCCTAATTCATCGCTGGGTTACCATTATATGAGGTCAAGATTTATAATTAGCATTTTATCTATCTTAGATATCCTATCACATAATTTACATTTTAGTGGATACAACCAAATTATATTTACACTACTCTATACAACATGGCATTTATTAATTTGTATAAGTGATTTAATCATATTTGGACATAGTTTAATAAGTGGCACTAGTTTTTTCCATGCTTTAATTAATTTGAAACAATACTTCTAATTAGTTAACATGGTTTTCATAGTACATAAACATGTTAGGGACAAATATTATTATATCTAGTTTACTGTACAATATCCCTTTATATTTATTAGCACACTTTTAGGTTGACCACTATCTAATCATTTGATATTAATCATTTTATAGATATAAATATATTTTATTAAATAGTGAATTATATACTATTGGAAAGTTCATGAATGTAGATGAATTTACGTTCAAGCCTCACTCAATTCGGAGCTAAAATGAATAAGTTATGATTGTTCAAAGATTCAAATTTGAATTAATTTGAGGAACTGTGAAAAGGTACTATTTATAATTCATTTATTTTTAATCCACTTTGTCCTAATATATTAGCGTTAGCCGATTAGAGTATTAATCCGATTCAATTTAAACGATTCCGAATAAATTAGATCCGATAATAACAATTAACCCTAGACGATAAGTAATCGACTAAATAATCGCGATGGCTAATTAAGTGAATACCCTAATAAATGAGTAAAACTAACTAATTAAATGACTAAATAGATATTTAAATAATTAACGAGAGGCACGATTAATTTGGAAATTTTAGAAGTAACCGACGAATAAATTCTCCGATTATTATATACGCGAGTTCGCAAAACCTAAATAAAGTCTAAATAATCGACGAAACAACCCACTAAAGAAATAATCAATTATATGAATAATCTAATTAAATAAATAGTCGCATTTAAATAATCTGATTTATTTTCTAGAAATTTAACCGACGATGGATTTACCTATTAACGTAAATAACCTAATAAATACCTAAATAGTTAAATGAATAACCCATTAAGCAATAACCCTAATTAAGTAACTATTCACAATTTATTTTCTAGGAGTTCCCGAAATAATCGACGATTAATTCTACCGATTTCCTAAATTGGTATTTTGAAATAATCTAACATGTACATATATATAACTATATATATATATATATATATATATATATAAAAATTAAATTCCCCGATTTCCTAAATTTCCCTTTATTTTTATTTATTTATTTTTTCTTTTTTCTTCTTCTTTTCTTTTCTTTTTCTCTATTTTCTTTCCCTCTCTCCTCCCAGCTCTCTCTCTCCTGCTCCTTCTTCTCCCTTTCTCTCTTCTGTTCTCTCTCTCCCGGGTTCTCTCTCCCTCGGCTCTAGCGGGCGGCGGTGGCGCAGGGGAGGCGAGGGGGAAGAGGGGAGGCTTACCCGGTGGCGGCGGCAGCTCAAGACGGCGACGGCGCGGCTGCTCCACGCGGCGACGGCAGGCGAGGCAGTGAAGAGGGGAGAAAGGGGCAAACGGCGGGGGATTGGGGCGGGGAAGAAAGGGGAGCCGGGGGGTATTTATAGGGTCGGGGGGCGCAGGGTGGCGTCGCACGGCCGGCGTAGGGCTCGAGGCGGCTGGGCGCAGCGCGCGGCAGGGGGGCAGACGGGACGGCGACGCGATGGCGATGGGACGACACGGCGCAGCAGGGGCGGGGTGCAGGGTGCAAGGCAGCGGCGATGGCGACGGCGACGCGGCGATGGGACGGCGCGACAGCGGCGCGCGCAAAAGGGAGGTACGGGGCGCAAGGCCGCCGATGACGACGGCGACGCGACGGGACGGCGCGGCGCGGCAGTGAGAGGCGCGGGGCGCGAGGGCACGTCGTGGCAGTCGGGACGCGACGGCGACGGCCAGCAGTGGCGCGGGGCGCGAGGGCGCGGCTAGGCGCGGCGACGGGATGGGCTAGGACCGGGTCGAGCATCTAAGGCGCAATGAATAGTGAATTTTTATATTTTTCCGATTTTGAGTTGATTTTCAATTTAAAATCCATCCAAAAATTTGTAATCTCTTCTATTTGAATATTGCTCAATATTTCTATTGTTCCTAAATATTTCACTCAAAATTTCATGCTTTCATAATTTATATATATATATATACACATATACATTATATATACATATATATATATATAGGTCTATATATATTTATGCCTAGGATTAGGTTTATACCCCTATATATATATATATTTATATATATGTGAAATATTCATCGAATTTATATCACCATGACCTAAATAATGGCCCAACATTTTATGTTGCCAAACTTTATATTTATACCTAATATACATATGTTTGTTTATATATATATATATACCTTGGTGTAGACAATTATTCATTTACATATAAAATTACCTATTTAAATTTATATTTCCAAAGTGAATGGATGACATTTAGGTAGAATATTTTCTTTACTACAATTTTTCCCAAAACATATTTTAGTTTACTTTATATCTTTAATTGTTTATTTAGCCGATTTTCTTTTTTAGGGTTTAGGGAGAAATTTTAAATAGGAAAAAGAGGAAAGTTTAATTCGTAAATTTTCTAGGCAACCAAATTTAATATTTAGTGTCCATAAGTCTAAATTTTACCCAAAAGTTGTGATGGTACCAATATATTTTTATTGCATTATTCGAATGAGGTTAAATTCCAAAATTAGTCTAGATAATTTGGAGGCTCTAGATATTTCCAAAACTAATCAAAATATTCTAAGGTGACCTTTGTTAATGTAATAGCACATTGGTGGACTTATGGCAATGTATTTTACACGAACAATTTTAATCTATATCATTTCATTTTATACCTAGGGCTTACTTCATTTGAATGATTATCATTTCATGTGTACTTACATTTTATGAGGTATTCCAAAGGGCTTATCATTTCATGTGACACAATCCAGACGACCGACATTGCATGTAGTGTGTTTACGACTAGGTACTCAGAGTTTAATCCTGGCATTCCCATGAGACCGAGCTATCGACATGGTTCAATAATCTAGTACTAAATCTGTAATTTATATTACATGAACTTAATAATTAACCTGTTCTATATTTGTCTTGTTATCACATGCGCAAATAAATAATAATGTATTCTTGTAAATCATATTTATTACCTAGATGTTTACCTTCAATTTGATTTCTCGATGTGACAATTTACATTTTAGCAAACAATAGCAACCATAACATCCGGCATGATGCAAAAGTTTTAAAAAGTTCAAAATTTTAGTGATTTTTATTGTCGGGTATTTTCAGGGTGTTACACGTCGCTGCCTCTCCTCTCGTCTCACGCCGCCGAAGCCCCACCCACCACCGCCCCTCACGCAGATGCTGCCACCACGCCCTCCTCTCTCTCGCGCGACGCCGTCGCCTCTGTCCTTCTCTCACGCTGCCGAGTCCCCACCCACCGCTGCCCCTCTCACGCTCATCCCGCACCCCCTCCAGCACGCACCCCCCTCTCCCCTCCTCTTTCTTGCACATCCGCTTCTGCCGCTCCATCCCCTCCTGCTCCATCGTGTCAGCGGCTGATCAGTGCCGCCGACACCTCCAATTCGACACCTCCAAGCCCCCTCACTCCCATCGCGCCATCATGCCTCTCCAGATAGGGGAAGTCGACGCCCCTCACGTTGACTGCGCCGCCACACCTCCTGATCGACGCTGCCGAGGCCCCTCATGCCGGCCGCACCGCCACACCTCCAGATCGACGCCGACGGCGCTCTTCATGCTGATTGCGCCGCCGATGATTTCCACCTTAAGATCACCGTCACACGCAGCCGATCCCCCGCCACCAGGTCATCATCATGTTAATTTCCATTTGTTCTGTTTGTGAGTTTCCTGTCATATAGAATATTCAACAATTGATGTTATGTATACAATTGCTTCTGTGGTATTTGTTGGTTACATAAAGAAAGGTAAACATCGTTCGATACGGTTACTTCCATTACAGTTCAAGATCAAATGCAAATTAATTTGCGAACGTATTGAATGTCAAAAACTGAGCAAAGCATAAATTTGGAGGGACTTCGGCAGGATAGACAGGTTAGGTCAAATGTAATGGTCTTACTATCTACATAATAAATACATTAATCGTAAACTTTTACCTTCGGGTTCTAGGAGGTAACTCAATTTAGGAATGGTTTGAGCACTTTTTATGTATTCTCTATACATGTTTGATCCTATGAAGTATGTGATGTGGGTTTGGGTGATCTTACTATCTTGTAGGATTTTACATGGCATAAATGACAGTGTGTAAATAAAATCAATTAGTGTTCTGTAATAATTTATGTTTCTTGTTGATCTCCAAATGGGCATGGATAACATTGTCATCTTACATAAATTTTATGATTTTTTCCTAGGCTCTGGACAAATTTATATTTAGGAGCACAATATATGCACTTAAGTTCCACTTGAGCCTATAGTTCTCTTTAATCCTTTTCATGGTCTGCTCTATTGCACACCATTTACCAACCATCCTCTGCCAATACCAAGCAACTGTTAGTAAGCAATGAAAGAATAGCCAAACAAAACTACCGATTAGACGTGGAGGAACATCCCTTCTTTGGATTAATTTACAGCAATTAAGACTGGAATGCTGTCATCCCTTGTTTTGATTTTGTGAGCAGTAATGCACCGAACAGAACAAATCATAGACTACTTTACACATCCTCCTTGACGTCTGAATCTCCCTTATAAGTTCTTAACTAAAAACTATGATTTTTTTATCAACTAATGTGATGTTTCCGTGCTAAGGTTCATGATTTTTACTGCTTGCTACTCTACAAACTTTTATCAAATGTATTTTGTATCTAATAAAATATTAATAGTATTTTACTACGTGGTATGGATTTTGTAGTAGATTATGGTGTTTTTGGATCATAACTGACATGGTTCATGTCAGTGTAAATAATTTTAGTCCCGATCATTATTGCTGACTAAATGGAGAATTTGAATCATATTATTACATGATGTGTGTGTTTTTCTACAAATCGGTTTTATAGTGTGGTCATGTGCACGTACTACAAACACAGTAATAACATAAAATGTATATTAGGTACGCATGGACGCAAATCGTCATGACAGGGGAGAGCGCAAAGCCCTCGAAGATATAACGAATCACCATAAAGGTGTAGTATAATGGATAGTGGGTTGTATATAATATATGTCTTATTCTTTTCTATCTAACTTTATTGTTAAAAAAATGCAGGTCATGTGCATCAAAATAGCCTATCCAATAAGTCTCAGCATAAGTATGAAGAAAAAAACTTTAAACAATGCAACTATCGTGCAAATGTGGAGGCTAAGAAGAATAGTAGTACCATTCCTAAGCAAACAATGCCTATTTCAGAGTATGAAGAATGTGATAATGGCGAGGTCAATGTTGCTCTATTACCACCTCAGCAAAGAGGGAAAAAAATTAACAGCTATCTATGTGAACGGCGTGCAAGAAATAAAGCTAAGACCAATGGTGTTATTAGCACTGTAACATCTATCAATCCAACACAAGCAACAACTATTTCTGAGAAAAACCAGAGTGAAGGAGGTGGGATAAGGATAAGTGAACTTTCTAAAAAGAAAAAGAGAGAAGATACAAACAAATGTCTACGTGAATGACGTGTAAGAAAGAATGCCAAATCAAGTGGTGTTAACAGTACTGTATCTTCTGGCACGCCAATGCAAGCAACAATTGTGACTCCTTCAGAATACAATGAAGATTGTGATGTCCGACAATTTTTAGTGTGTGCCAAAGATAAAAAAAGATTAGAGAGGAACAAATACCAGCGTGAGTACCGTGCAATGAAGAAGTTGGAGAAAATTGATGTTAACAAAGGGAGTGCTACACCAGCCACCCCTGAGCTGGGTAAATATTTTAAGTGTTATTAGCAATGTACTTTTCTTTGTTAAAACATCTAACATCTTCATAATCTAGGTTCTTGCTCCACCATGGATCAGTGCACGCAATATGGAACAGGGTATTCTATTGTTGACCAAACACCTATAGTAACAACTAATGAGAATGAAAGTCTAGATAATTTTGAGTCATCATCGACCTGCGATGTTGAGAAAGAGAGAAAAAGATTGGAGAGGAACAGATACCAACGTGAATACCACACAAAGAAGAAGGCAGAGAAAGTCAATGTTAACACAGGGAGTGTTGTACCAGCCATCTCTGACATTGGTATCTTATTTAGTGTAATGGGCAACGTTCTTTTTCTTAATGAAACCGTATAACATTTTTCTCATACTCTAGGTACTTGTTCCATCATGGATCAGTTCACGCAATACAGTTCACACCATATGGATCAGGAGAATGTCGACCGAGACGATACAGTGGATTGGTTTTCGTCAACTAGATGATTTTTCCAACGACATAATGATAGAAGTCAGACAGGAGCTGTCTATGCCAATAGACCCAGAGCATATAGATATATAAAAATCTCTTAACGATGAGCAACGTGCAGGGTTCGATGACATCGTACATCACGTGATTAAGCAGAAGAGTCAGGTATTCTTCGTTGATGGTCTAGGTGGCACTGGAAAACATTCCTTTACAAGACACTTCTTGCTAGGGTGCGATATGATGGGTTAATAGCCATTGCAACCACAACATTTGGTATCGCAGTGTCAATATTGCCCGGAGGATGCACCGCACACTCGAGGTTTAAAATTCCAATCAAGCTTGCTCACAATAGCATGTGTAACTTCACAAGGCAAAGTGGCACCGCAGAGCTACTTCGCAGGGCATCCTTGATCATTTGGGATGAAGCTGCAATGACAAAGCATCAGGCAATTGAGACTCTTGATAGATCCCTTCAAGATATTATGGACTGTTCATTGCATTTGGAGGAAAGGTCATTGTATTTAGTGGTGATTTCAGACAAGTTCTTCCAGTGGTGACACATGGAACAACGGCACAGATAATTGATGCTACCTTGCAGAGATCTTATTTATGGAAAATATAAGGAAGATGAAAGAGTCAATTAGGCCTAGAGGGGGGTGAATAGGCTAATTCAAAAACTCAAGTAAATGCGGAAGCAGGAATTTTCGGAATTTCTGAAAATGATTTTCGGAAGTTCCAAAAATAGCAGAGTAAGCGCACTTTAAAGCAAACCCTAGATCTAGCTACCTACAACAAGAATATGCTAGCACAAACAGCAACTAGTCCTATAGCGGCACAATCAAGCAAAGCTAGAGGAGTGAGAAAGTAATATCACCAAAGTTGTAGCAAGATGAGTTATTCCCGGAGTTCAAATCCTTGAGGGGATTCTACTCTCCATTGAGGAGCTCACAAAGAGCCGGGTCTTCACTAACCATTTCCTCAAGAGGTTGCACAAAGCACTTCTCCTTCCACTAGTGGTATCTCTTCCCTTTCAGAGGTGAGATCTGACCTTCACAAACTTCTCCTGACCACCCATAAGTAGATCGGTAGCTCAGGAGTGACACCTAGTCGCCTAGGAGTCCTCAACCTCCAAGAGTAACAAATGATGCAAAGAACTCACGGAGATGATGCAAGTGCTCACAAATCTTCACAAAGCCAACAAGCACTCACACAAACTTGAATCCACAACTCTCACACATACACCAAATCCAAATCGAGAACGGGTGAGAAGGGAAACAAGAAAGCAAGGCTCAAAAATGAATCATGAGATGAACAAGCCAAGGGCACGAAAATATCCAATGTCACCAGCAACCCTCACAAGTGGAGAAACTGGGCTATTTATAGCCACAGCTCCAGATCTGTCCGTTAAGCACAATAATTGCATTTTTTGGAAAATCCAAAAATTAATTTCAGACATATCCGAAAATTCTCAGAACAGCAAAACACTTAAGCCAACTGAAGATTTTTCAGAAATTCCGAAAACTTTTCGGACAAGTCCGAAATTTCCAGATCCAAAACTGCCTTCTGGATATTTTTGAAAATTCCGAAAATTCCTTTCGGACAAGTCCGAAAATTTCCAGGAGCAACTTTGGTTCGCAGACGTTTTCGAAAATTCCGAAAAAAGATTTCGGACAACTCCGAAAATTTACGGAAGCTTCACTACCATTTTCGGAAGTTCCAAAAATTGCTTTCGGACAAGTCCGAAAATTTACAGAACCGAACTTTGCTTCTTGGTGATTTTTGAAAGTTCCAAAAATCACTTTCGGATAACTCCGAAAATTTCCAGAAGTCAAAATTGGTTCTGTCTATTTTCGGCAGTTCCGAAAATCATTTTCGGACAACTCCAAAAATTTCGAGAACACAGAAACTGAGGAGAAACATTTTCTTAGAAATGATTTTGAGCACTTTCATCACTCCTCATGTCAATGCATCATCCCTCTTAATAGTGCGATTTTCCTAATGACCCAAAGAGATAAAAATAAACAATACAACCTTTGATCATTGCCGCAACTCATGATTTTCTCGTATTCTTTGAGTTATGCATTGCGTTACAAAATGTCATGGACTAACAATCCTTCACATTCACTTAAATAAAATTGTTAGTCCTCTCTAATCGCATTGTCATTAATCATCAAAACAATTAGGGGCATAGATGCACTTTCAGAAGATACGCCTTTCGCGTAACATGAGGGCTCAATCTGACCAGTGGTTTTCGGATTATCTACTTAGGATAGGAAACGGGACGAAAAACACGATCGGAGATGATTACGTCCGTCTGCCTGATGAAATTGTCATTGGTTATGCAGACGTTGAAGATTCAGTGAACACACTGATTGAATATGTGTTCCCCTCGCTTGATGATGAGAGAAATACGACCTCCATGGAATATATATGCACACGGGCCATTCTCTCAACAAAAATTGATTTCGTGGATAAGCTGAACACGAAGATGATTGACAGGTTTCCTGGCAAGGAAAAGATTTATCACAGCTTTGATTCTGTCGATGATGATCCCCAAAATAGCTACCCTTTGGACTTTCTGAACACGATCACTCCAAACGGCCTCCCTCCACATGAGCTAAAAGTTAAGGTCAATTGCCCTGTTATTCTCCTGCGCAACCTTGATCCTAACAATGGACTATGCAACGGAACAAGACTAATGATCAGGGCATTTCAAGATAATGCAATTGATGCTGAGATTGTTGGTGGACAGCATGCTAGCAAAAGGGTGTTCATCCCACGGATCCCTTTATCTCGCTCCGACGATATATCCTTCCTTTCAAATTCAAGAGGAAGCAATTTCCAATACATCTCAGTTTCATAATGACCATTAATAAATCACAAGGACAAACAATTCCAAATTCCGGGATCTATCTTCCAGAGCCTGTTTTTTCACATGGTCAGCTATATGTCGCATTGTCAAGGGGTGTGTCTAGGGAAACAACAAAGATTTTGGCAAAACCAAAGAAAGAAGTTGACCCATAGGGAAGAGCACTAGGAATATCATATATAAAGACGTTCTTGATTGGTGAGCAAAGGTAGGTTCACATTTTCAAAATTAATTCAAAAACATATTCTAGAAGATAGTAAATTACCGATTGGAATGTTACTCACCATCGTCCTCTTGTTTTGTACAACACACTGTCGGGCCACCCAGGACTTATACTTTTTAATGTCAATTGTGATTCTCACATAGTCTCGGTGAATGGGATCCATGCACGCATAATAGCCATTCAAACCGCTATGTGAACAGGAAATCACAAGTAACATCAAACAATATAAATTCCGAGGCACCGAATAATGAGCAAAGAAGATATTGCTGGGACTCACGCGTGCCAGTCAACTTCAGCCTGGAGTATGCCCGTCAAACCACTCGAAGGTGGCGACCAGATGTATTACACATCCAGGAGACTTGACTAAAATGCATGAGCTCTACAACATCTTCCATGATCAAGATTCATACTCATGTATTAGCAAGCCGGATTCATGTCAAACTTACTAATACACTTTCATCTAGCAGTTGATATTGTAATAGGGTAATTCAGAGTCTTAGTTATTACATAACAGTGTCTTAACTATACATATGGCCAACCGGCCTAATAAATATTGGTTCAGCGGAAGCATTACTACCCAAAACCTTTCTGCAACCAACTAGAGTAAACCCTAGTTAGAACCATCCTGAAACCCAGGAGCAACTTCATCAAAGCATTCATCGTCAATAAAGGATTCTCCTGCGTCTGATTCTAAAACAAAACATTTGAAACAGAAAACAACGATAATAGCAAGAGTCAGTACATTACGAATAATGTACTGGCATCGCCAATCCTAACGTACATGCATGGCGTAATCAAAGGAAAGGCTTAAGTAGGTTTATTTTCAGCATAAAGCAAGAGTTATTTCTACAAATCATTTTATGAAATGTATGGAAAAGATAACTTTTCAGTAAAACTATTTATATCATCATGGCATTATATATGTAAATTTTGGTATCTCAAACTATATAATACTTGGTATCCTCCAAGACACCAAGTGCATACTTCATTATCCAACATCTCTCATATCATTCCATAAACATGAATTTGAAAGATAACATAGACTCAGAATAGAAAATCAATCGTCTATACTCAACACATATCCTTATGTCGCTCATAACCGTGAGCATGGCTAACCGATTAGATTAAAACTCTGCAGAGCCCGTACACTGTACCCACACGATGTGAAATAGTAATCATGTAAAACATGCCACGCGATACCGAAGTACCCGATTTACTACCCACAACATAGCCTTTACATTATCCATGATTTAGCCTTGCACCAGCACGATAGGTGTGATTCCGTCCTAGGCATATGACCTAGAACCGTTAGGAGGCGGGCCCACGCCTGAGCCTAACACCATGGTAGCGAAAACATCCTTTCCTACCATGAGGCACCATATCGTTGTATTGGACAGACTTAGACGCCTAAACTACCATACAGGTAAATAGGTAGTTCCTATGAATCATCG
Source organism: Oryza officinalis (assembly GCA_008326285.1). Taxonomy (NCBI): domain Eukaryota; kingdom Viridiplantae; phylum Streptophyta; class Magnoliopsida; order Poales; family Poaceae; genus Oryza; species Oryza officinalis. Next base: position 10,678,665 of record BDMV01000007.1, read on the forward strand.
CTAAGACTAATTCATACTACAACGGCCTACCTTAATGCAAGACTAAACCATGAACAACTTAATCAACTATGGCTATCCCATAATAGCACATGTGGTCGTACTAAAAACACAAGAGACTGACATTGAGTGAAGTCCTTAACTATCTCAGGCATACACTCCCCCTATCGGTACACAACTAATCACCATATGTGTACCACTTGTTGCCCAAGAAGTAAATACCTTCTTTTTCTCCTTTTATTTCTCAAATAGGTTCACATTTTGAATCATTTAGAAATTACTTAAAAACGGCAAGTTTTGAAAATATAACATGCCCATAATGATAGTTTTTATATATTCTAAACATTTCTGAGCTAACAAGTCAAAGCTTGAGGTATAGCGAATTTATCGAATAGTAACAGTATATATAATATCCTAAGGGTGCTCAAAGTAATTGGAGTTTTTCAAATGGATACATGCAAGGTTTAGGCATAGCTATAATCATTTAAATTACCCAACTTTTATTTTGGACAAAATAACTATGCATCTTTGCAAACAAAACGTTAACCTTCAAAAATAGGATCAATATGATCAAAGGAGAGAGGGAAGGTTGGCTTGCCTTGCTTTGGTTCCACCCCTGGTCCAGCTATATAATGCACCTCTTCGACGAGGAACTGACCGTCGTTTAACCATACACGAATAGATTCGAATTAAACTTATGTAAAAGAAAAATTTAACATGCCCTAGATTAAATGCTATGCTTGAGGTGATGTGATGTTCGGTTGACTGAGTTTTTAGTGCAATATTTTCCATTTAATCAAATTACATTCAAAAGTTATAAATTTGCAAATTTGGAAAATAATTAATTATGGCCTAGGTACAAACTTTAAATATTAAGACATAAATCTCTAAAGTTCTGCTGGGTTTAGCATTTCCAAAATATAGAACATAAAAATATGAAACTAACAAAATTTAGTTTGAAATTTTTGGAGTTATAATGAATTTACTATGAATTTCCAAAGTTTAAGCTATTTTCAGTGCAACAGAAAATCCCTTAATCAATTTCTCTTGATTTTACAAATTCTAAAAGACCTCGGGTCCACCAGTCAGTGACTGCATAATTGCTTAAAGGTCCCTAGGGTTTCAGCAAATGAAACCCGCAGTCCTAAAGCACGTGGCATTGGCTTTTATTCAAAGTAGTGCTCGGGTTTTGGTCTATTTACAGTCAGGACCTGTCCCCACATGTAAGTAGCTGACCTATTTGCGCAAATCCCCCTAGAGTTTCGGTTGGCTTGCGGTTAAACCTAGCAGAGCAGCAGCGGCAGAGCAGTGGCGCGGCGGTGAACTTTGCGGCGATCTCGACGGCGATTGGTTAGGTTTTCGGCGAGGCGGCTATGGAGAAGATTGTAGAGAATCTCTGGGCGAAGCGAGCGAGGTATCTCACGCGAGCTGCGATGAGTTGTGGTGATGGCAGTGACAGGAGAAGCGGCGGCGAGCTTCGGCTTGCATGCACTTAGCTAGCTAGCGACCCGATCTACGCGCGCGCATGCATGCATGAGGAGCTAAAGACGTCCAGGAGGCTTACCAACACGTGCACAACGCTCGGCAAACTCCCAGGCACCCGGTCTAGCTCCAATGGCGGCGCGGCTTTGACGGTCGTCGTCGGTGGAGCTTCCTCGGCTTCCGTGGTCTAGAAGGAGATCACGCATCGGTTAGAGATGGCATGGGATAGCTCAAGACGCAAGCAATCGCCTCGGGACTCACCAGAGAGAGCGGTGGAGCGGAGGTCTTGCGGCGGCCGGAGAGGAAGAAGATGAAAAGGGGCTTTCCCGATTCAACACGTCCCGATCCAATTCCTCTCGGATTCACGGTCGTAGGGATGGGATGAACGAGATGGCGAAGTGGCCCGGCCGGATTTGAAGTCTTGAGGCCGGACGACGACGGTGTCTTCCACGGCGGCGCCCAGAGCTCGTCGTTAGGTCAAGTTGACGCGATGCGCGTTCCGGGAGATCAGCTACACCAAAGCGGCAACACTTTGAGGGGTTAGCAACGGCATCCAGTGGAGAGCTCAGAACGCTGGTTAGCTCGGCCTAGAACGTACCCGGTGAAGCAGATGCACGGTGACAACTTCACCCTTGCCGGAGAAGACCTCTCCAATTCTGGGCCTCCCGCGTTGGTCGCCCTCAGTTTCACTGCGAAAATGGAACCTCGGCAAGGAGAAGAGAAAGGATGTCGGCCGATTGGGTTTTATATGGCGGTCGAGATCAGCTCACGGCTTGAGCGGCGCTCGGCGGCATCGACGCGTGTTGCGCGCCTGGCTGCCGGTGAAGCGGTGCTAGCCTGACGTGGATAGGTTTGTGCGGCTGGCATGCAGTCCCACCAAAGCCTGGGCCCACCTGGCAGAGAGAGTGAGGGAGAGAGCCGTGTAGAGGAGAGAAAAACTAATATTTTTCTAAGTCCTGGACTGATACTCTATTTCCCAATTTAGCCTTCCTTTAATCTATTTTCCTCAGACTTTTAGGTATAGAGTCCAATGGCAACATGGTAAAACACTATTTCATCTGCAATTTGGTTAAACTTCCCACACTAAAATGTTCTTGATCAAATTTTCGTGAAGTTCCAAAGTAGGTTCTAAAGGTTCTGAAATTTCAGATTTTAAGTTTAATTCAAACTCTTTATTTGAATAGTTTGAAAAGGAAAATTTAAAATCTAGCAAAACTTATAATTTACTCCATACCCATGGGTCAAACCCATTGAGTTATTCCATTATTTCTAATGTTTTAGATTTTTATCTGGGTATTTAATTATCGGGTTCATTCATTCAAAAAGCTACAATGCATATGCTTTTAAAATAAACGGCTAGACAAAGAAAATTTTCATCACAAACTCAGAAAAGGAGATTTTTATTTTCAACCACCATTCAATATTACATAGCCTTCTAAAAGATCTTTGTGGTATGTTACACACACCATCACCATTCAGGTGAAATATTATGTGATTATCTTCTCCATACCATTATGTTCTACATGCGTCAGTTTGCGCCGAGCTGATAACATGACTATATGTTAACACCTGTGTCTTTCTAAATATGTACTTTTGCCATCGGCAAATTTTAGTAGTCATTCCATGTAGATCTTGAAAGAAGACGTTAACGAGATGACCAACAACTGTAATATTGTTATACATTGTGAAACTATTACTTTGATATCTGTATCATATCAATTTGTTATTTGGGTTTATATTCACACCCTCATGCTATATCATCAGTGAACTGTGGCCGGCATGTGCCTTGTGTGACAAATAGAAAAATCAATATTTTTTTAACTACATAACAAAAGAAAAATGACTGGATTTGACCTAAGGGAACATCCGAATTCGTGGCATGCAAAAATTATATTTTCTTCTAGCGGCATACGAGAATTTCTTAAGTGTCGCAAATGCTAAACATTATGATAGTTATTTACCTACAGCGTATAATATATATATATATATATATATATATATATATATATATATATATATATGTATCAAATGCTTTATTTTGGAACTTGTTTATGCCCGCAACAAATAATGGAATAACTCTATACTTTTTTAACATATTTTTTAAGCGTATATTGCCCGCGTATATTGTATACTGAAGTGATTATATATAATTAATTATTGTAAAGATTTATTGTGTTCACGCAATATCATATTATTGTACTTTATGTTAAATATATTTGATGTACGACTTGAATTGAATTAAAGTTCAAATGCATAAATCATATAAAAATATTTTTCCCAGCATGAAATTTTAAAAATTATTAAAGACAAAAAGAATTCCACCGTAGCGTTTAGCACGGGCATATTACTAGTCCTAATATAGCCTTATAACTTTTTTTCTGCTCTATTCAATGAATCATTGCGTCGTCTGATGTTGATCGTTAAAAAATGGTTTTGGCTCTTCTTCAATGGGAAAGAAAGGGGGCATTCCTATTTGGTGCAGCTATGCGTAGACCTGGCCAAACGGGCGGCCCGGCCCAGCACGGCACGGGCACGTCGACGGCACGGCTCGCTAGGGCACGGCCCGTTAGGCATGACTCCTTTAGTGGGCCGTGTTGTGCCAGCCCATGTGCCGTTCCCCCGGCCCAAGCACGGCCCAAGGGGAGGTCATGCCGTGTCGTGCTGGTATGGGCCCATCAGTGCCTCATGGGCCATGCTTGGCACGTGGCCCAGGAGGAGGAGCGGAGTAGGCCGGATGCTGGGCCAAAGAGCACAGGCGGAAGAGGTCGCGCGGCCCGCCGGCCAAAATTTTGAAACGGCTGGGCGGGAGCGGACGCGCCGGACGCGCCGCCCGCGCGCCACGTGGCCACCGCCGCACGGCCCGCACTCGGGTGGCCTGCGTGCAGCTGTCACGCCCGGAAATTCACGAACAGAATTTCCGAAACTGATTGTGTATTAAAACCCCTGTCCAGGACCAGCCAGGGTACACAAACGATAAAGTTGACATATAGTTCCACGTCTTACAAACAGAATAAAAGTCTTACAGAAATACAACGGAAAAACAAAAAGACAAACTAAACTAGAACGGGACTCTTGCAGCAGGCTGGCACCATTCCACAAGCATCCTCGACGGCGGACGAAGCCTACTCCTCTAAAAAACCTCCATCGGACGCATACTCCTCTTCTGGTGTGGGGAAAATTAAGCAAGGCTGAGTACTACCCACGGTACTCAACAAGTCATGCCGGAAAAGGAGGCATGATGCAAGATATTCCAAAGGAAGGCAGGGGTTTATTTGCATAAAGTAAGCATTTCAAAGCAGTAGTTGAAAGCAGTAGTAAAACATTGAATTAATTGATCAATATTAACCATCACTGTCCAACGCTACACCACGTTGCGACAGGCCCAAACCATCCACCTGAACTAAACCAGGTCCAGTAATTCCAGTTATTAAGAAAGTGAGACTAATCACGGTGAATCTGGTTGATCGCCCATAACCGCGGGCACAGCTATTCGAATAGTTCTGCTCTGATCAGAGGTGTACATCTGTACCCACAAGACAGCCTCAACATCATGTCAACCATGCGTCGCGATACTGGAAAGTACCCGAATAGAGACTGTGACAGGACCCTTCGCATAACCCCCCTCTAACCAATCGTAACACACCACAGGTTTTGCCCCCACCTTTAAATCCAAGGTAGGCAGCCCCCTCTCGTGCCACGGTGAATCCGGCAGCCGATCAACGGGTATGTCCCCCGCCGACCCAACTCCATCACGCCCACCTTAGCCTGGGTACGTCAGCTAGAGACAGGCTACACTACAAGCCCAGCCGTTGCCCACGCTGGCTTGTGGTACGTACGGTATTTCTTCCAGGGTTTCCCGCGAACCGGTCCTTAATTGTCATGGGTGCTTCCATCAAAACCATGCACCCACAGCCCACCATTAGCATATTTTAATTAATTATTATTACCATGGTGGCTCCTAAACCAAAGTGTCACCATAGGGATTACATTAATTAATTATTTAAGGTGATCCCCTTTAGTGAGCTAAGTTAGCTAAGCAAGGCTAAGCACTCCTAAAATCAGCGAACAATGGATTAATTACCCAAGCTATCAAAGGTACACGATAATCAAAATAATAGGCTGAGTACAATAGGTATAATCCCACATGAAATGACATTGCAAAATAATGCAGTGTTTACGGAAAAGTAAGACATTTGTAAATATAGGTACAATATGATCAATGTGAAGCATGACTTGCCTTGCTCCTGAGCTGAAGCTACCTCTGCAACGATCTCGAAATAAACGGGCGCGTCGGAGGTTTCGGAATCTACGCGACAAACAAAGCAAACAACAATACATGCTATAAGTCTACTGAAACAAAGCACAAAAGTATTTTTAATGGATTCTCTGCATTTTTATGAATTTAATGAAATTTGAATGGACTTAAACGGAGCTCGGATGAATTAGTTATGAATTTTTAAAGTTATCTGTGTTTTTACTAAAGCAGAAAAATCCTTAATTAATTTATTGCGCCATTAATCCCAGGGCTGGCGTCAGCGGGCGGCGGCGGCCGGTCCACCGTGGACTTGGTCCACGGGATCGTGGCGACGGCGGTGCACCACGTGGCGCACGCGTGGCGCCGACGCGGCGGCCACGTGGGCGGCCACGCGGGCAGCCGGGAAAGATGGCGCGGGCGGTCCCGATCGGCCGAGCGGCCGATCGGATGGCCAAGAGCGCGCGGGCGGCGGGCGGATGGAGCTCGGCTAGGCCGAGGGCGGCCATGGCGCGCGGCGTAGTCNCCATGGTGCGCGGCGGAGGCCGGCGGCCGGCCAGCGCAGCGGCCGGCGGCGCAAGGGCGCCGGCGCCGTGCGACGGCGCGCGGGACGGAACAAGGGCGGCGCTCGCGCGGGAAGGGGACGGCGCGGCCGGGGAAAAAGAGAGAAAGGGGAGAAAGGGGAAAGATTTCTCACCGGGCTCGGCCGGAGAGGAAGACGACGACGGCGAGGGCGGCGTCCGGTGGCGGAATGGCGGTGCGGAGGCACGGCCGAGGGGCGGAGGCGGACGGCGAGCGTGACGGCGGCGTCGGCGCGGCTTGGCGAGGCGGGGAAAGGCGCGCAGCGACGGCCGAAGGTGGTGGAAGGCGGCGGCGCTAGGGTTCAACGGCGCGGCGGCGCTAGGGGGCTCGGGAGCGACGGCAAAAATGGGGAAAAAGACAGAGGAGGACGCGGCAAACGTTTATATGGGCACGGGGGGGAAGATCATGGCCGAGTGGGCGTGAATTCCTCGCCGGAGTGGGGAGAGCGGGGAAGGAGAGAGAGGCGGGATTCAAAAATTGAATCCCGGCCATCTCGCGAGCGCGTGCGCGATGGGAGCGTGCGGGAGTGGGGCGGAAGGTGTGGGCGAGGGCGGCGGATGCGGAGGAGGTGGGGGAGTGGCGCGGGGTGCGCGGGCGGGAGAGGCGGCGCGGCCGTTGCTGGCGCGGGCGGCCGGAGGTTGGGGACGACCCTGACAGGTGGGGCCCACCTGTCGGTGGCCCGGGCCGGGGGAGGCCGAACGGGGGAGGCGCTAGCGGGCCTCGGCTTGTGGCCGGCCCAAGAGAGGGAGAGGGCGCAGGAGGAGGGGGACCGACTGGGCCGACCCAGCGGGAGGGGGAAGGGGCGCGCGGCGCGCGACCGGACTGGGCCGACGGCCCGAAAGGAAGAAGAAGAGGAAAAAGAAAAAGAAAAAGAAAAAGAAAGGAAAAGGGATTTTCCTGGGATTAAACAAATTCCGAATTTGATTTTAATTGGTTTAAAATTATTTCCAGGGCTCTGAAAATTCCACTAAAAATCCTGTTAATGTATTTTGACATGGGGAACTCAAGAAAAATTCCACCTTGCCATTTCCACTTCTTTAATGCATTAATTAATTGGATTTTTCACCAGATTAATTAAACAATTTCTCCGATAAATTATTAAACTCGATTTTTACGATTTAGGAAAACTTCAGGGTGTGACAACCCGGCCAGCGTCGCCGTGGTGGAGTTGCCGGCGGCGTCGGGCTGGAGGAGGAGGAGGAGGAGGAGGAGGAGGAGGCGGAGGCGGAGGAGGAGGACCCGACCGACATCGCCGTGGAGGAGTCGCCGACGGCGTCGGGCTGGAGGAGGAGATGGACCAGGCGGCGTCGGCGTGGAGGAGGAGGTGTCTGGCGGCGGCGGCAAAAAATTTGGCAGCCTGGCGGCTAGGGTTCGGGCACCGGTGACTTAGAAAATTTTGGCACCCCGCGCTCCCTATATATAGGAGTAGATCATCGCATGCGGCCGGCTTAACGGACCGCATGCGAAAATAATCTTTCCATGTGGCCAGTAATTCCGGCCGGATGCGAAAATAATCTTTCCATGCGGCCGGTTTAACGGCCCGCATGCGAAAATAATCTTTCCATGCGGCTGGTTTAACGGCCCGCATGCGAAAATAATCTTTCCATGTGGCCGGCTTAACGGCCCGCATGAGAAAATAATTTTACATTTCTTCTACTCTATTTTTTTCAATTAGGTAAAGTAAAATTTCATCTAGTGACATTTCATCTAGTGACAAAATAATTTTTTCAATATATTGGTAGAACTAAAATTCCATATATGTTGCCAATAAATAAACTCATAACCATTAATTGCATGATTACTTAAATATTTAGTAAATTGTTTTTAAAAATGGATTAATATGATTATTTAAACAAACTTTCGTTTAAAAACATGTAGCAAAAAAATAACGTTTAGCAGTTCGAAATGCGTGCGCGCGGAATACGATGGAGAGGAGCGACCAAAATGGTGTACCGAACACACTCTTAACATGATAATGAGTACAAAAGAAGTGCCACTTCAATTCATCCCGATAAATTTAGGACACCATGACAACTAAAGGTTACAAAAGAACTAGGCCTTAATTATCTTTGCAACACCATCTGATCGAATGTACGACATATTAGCTTCGTCGATGGTTCGCTCGACCTTCTTAATTCGCATAGGAAGATCAGTAAACAATGGTACATAGCGAGCTGTTGTAGAACGCTGCGGTGTGCCACGGCCACTGTTTTGTAATCATTATCGAAAAACTGCTTCCTACCAACAGTACCCCTTCCAGATAATCTCCCTTCGTGTCTGTCACGCCCAGAAATTCACTACCAGAATTTCCAAAGCAAATTGTGTATTAAAATCCCTGTCCAGGACCAGCCAGGGTACACAAAGACAAAGTTGCCATACAGATCCACGTCTTACAAAACAATATAAATCTCTTACAGAAATGCAGCGGAAAAAGGAAACAGACACAATAAACTAGAACGACTCGCAACGAGCGACTCCAAACCACAGGCATCCTCGACGGTAGCAACAACCTACTCTTCTGAGAAAGTCTTCCATCTGAAACATACCTCCCTTCTGGTGTGGGGAAAAATAAAGCAAGACTGAGTACTACCCACGTACTCAACAAGTCATCCGGAAAGGAAAATAATGATGCAAGTAATACAAAGGAGAGGCAATGGTTATTTTGCATAAAATACGCATTTAAAAACAATAGTTGAAAACAGTAAAACAGTTGAATTAATTAGTCATAATTAAACCATCACTGTCCAACGCTACATCCACGTTGCGACAGGCCCAAACCATCCACCTGAACTAAACCATTTCCATTAATCAAATTATTTAAGAAGTCAGACTAATCACGGTGAATCTGGTTGATCGCCCATAACCGCGGGCACGGCTATTCGAATAGTTTTACTCTGATCAGAGGTGTACACTGTACCCACAAGACACAGCCTACAACACTACTGTGCGCAACATACCACCACGGTACACTGGAAAGTACCGATGAGACTGTGACAGGACCCTTCGCATAACCCTTCCTAACCANTAAGCACTCCTAAAATCAGCGAACAATGAATTAATTATCCAAGCTATCAAAGATACAAGATAATCAATATAATTGGCTGAGCACCATAGGTATAATCCCACATGAAATGACATTGCGAAATAATGCAGTGTTTACGGAGAAATAAGACATTTGTAAATATAGGTACAATATGATCAATGTGAAGCATGACTTGCCTTGCTCCTGAGCTGAGGCTACCTCTGCGACGATCTCGAAATGAACGGGCGCGTCGGAGGTTTCGGAATCTACGCGACAAACAAAGCAAACAACAATACACGCTATAAGTCTACTGAAACAAAGCACAAAAGTATTTTTAATGGATTCTCTGCATTTTTATGAATTTAATGAAATTTTAATGGACTTAAACGGAGCTTGGATGAATTAGTTATGAATTTTTGAAGTTATCTGTGTTTTTACTAAAACAGAAAAATCCTTAATTAATTTATTGCGCAATTAATCCCAGGGCTGGCGTCAGCGGTGGCGGCGGCCGGTCCACCGTGGACTCGGTCCACGGGACCGTGGCGGCGGCGGTGCACCACGTGGCGCACACGTGACGCCGACGCGGCAGCCACGGGGCAGCCACGTGGGCAGCCACGCGGGACGGAGGGGGACGGCCGAGATCGGCCCGAGTGGCCGATCTAACGGCTGAGGCGCACGGGAGGCGGGCGGCCGGGGCTGTACAGCCCCGAGCTCGGGCGGCTCGGCCATGGCGCGCGGCGGAGACCGGCGGCCGGCCAGCGCAGCGGCCGGCGGCGCAAGGGCGCCGGCGCCGTGCGACGGCGCGCGGGACGGAACAAGGGTGGCGCTCGCGCGGGAAGGGGACGGCGCGGCCGGAGAAAAAGAGAGGAAGGGGAGAAGGGAGAATATTTCTCACCGGGCTCGGCCGGAGAGGAAGACGACGACGGCGAGGGCGGCGTCCGGTGGCGGAATGGCGGTGCGGAGGCACGGCCGAGGGGCGGAGGCGGACGGCGAGCGTGACGGTGGCGTCGGCGCGGCTTGGCGAGGCGGGGGAAGGCGCGCAGCGATGGCCAAAGGTGGTGGAAGGCGGCGGCGCTAGGGTTCTACGGCGCGGCAGCGCTAGGGGGCACGAGAGCGGCGACCGAAATGGGGAAAAAGGGAGAGGAGGACGCGGGGAGCGTTTATATGGGCGCGGGGAGGAGAGATCGTGGCCGAGTGAGCGCGAATTCCTCGCCGGAGTGGGGAGAGCGGGGAAGGAGAGAGAGGCGGGATTCAAAAATTGAATCCCGACCGTCTCGCGAGCGCGTGCGCGATAGGGGCGTGCGGGAGTGGGGCGGAAGGTGTGGGCGAGGACGGCGGATGCGGAGGAGGTGGGGGAGTGGCGCGGGGTACGCGGGCGGGCGGTTGCGTCGAGCGGTGGCACCGGCCGGAGGTTGGGGACGATCCCGACAAGTAGGGCCCACCTGTCGGTGGCCCGGGCCGAGGAAGGCTAAACGGGGGAGGCGCTAGCGGGCCTTGGCCTGCGGCCAGCCCAAGAGAGGGAGGGGCACGAGGAGGAAGGGGGCCGGGCGGCTGGACCGGCCCAGAGGGAGGGGAAAGGGGCGCGCGGCGCGCGGCCGGGTTGGGCCGACTGGGCCGACGGCCCGAAAGGAAGAAGAAGAGGAAAAAGAAAAAGAAAAAGAAAAAGAAAGGAAAAGGGATTTTCCTGGGATTAATTAAATTCCGAATTTGATTTTAATTGGTTTAAAATTATTTCCAGGGCTCTGAAAATTCCACTAAAAATCCTGTTAATGTATTTTGACATAGGGAACTCAAGAAAAATTTCACCTTGCCATTTCCACTTCTTTAATGCATTAATTAATTGGATTTTTCTCCAGATTAATTAAACAATTTCTCAGATAAATTATTAAATTCGATTTTTACGATTTGGGAGAACTTCAAGGTGTGACAGCAGCCGACACGTGGCGGCCGGGGCGAGCGCGGGTCGGTCGAGCCGAGCAGGTGAGCCGGTAGCTCCAGCGGGCGGCTCGGCCGAGCCGCCGAGGGAATTTTAAAAAAAAATTGAAGAAAAATTGATGGATAGTTAAAGAAAAATAAAAATAAATAGACTCAAAAAAATAATTAGAAATATTTGTAATTAGACTTAGAAAAAAGAGTAATAACCTTTATTGATGTTTACATGGTACATGCTGCCTCATTAAAAACTTTGTCACGTAAAAACTCATGTTTGAGAAAACCATGACAAAGAAAGGAGTACAGCCTACGAATCAATACTTAAAAAATAAAAATTAGCTACTCTAATTGTTCGTCATCTAAATAAAGATTTTCGAACTGAGCGGCCAATTCTTGGTTGTCAGCGGTGTATTGGGCATGTTCTGCAGCTAGCTCCCAGTCTTTGACGCTTAGTAGCATTTCTACGTGATCGCTGCTCAGACTTGTTCTCCTGTCCTCGATAATTCTTTCGCATAGACTGAAGGCCGATTCGGAGGATACCGAAGATATGGGCACCGTCAACACATCCCGTGCTAGTTTTGAAAGCACAGGATATGATATCTTGTGATCATTCCACCACCCGAATATGTTGAAGTCTGATGATTCATGCCTGATGGCGTTGCTATCCAAATAGTTGGACAACTCTTCAGCGGGACCATGCGATCTAGCGTCACCATTTGCAGCCGACGAACTGCTACCACCGCCATGGCTAGAAGATGAGCCACCCCAAATTCTGCTCCACTGTAATTTTTTCTTTCCTGCTGCAGGGGTAGGTGGGGGTCTTTGCAAGCGAACTCCCTGAAACTTTAGTTCATACTTTCCAAATACCTCATGGAATTTAGTTTTAACATCAGAATAATAGGTAGAATAGTCAACATTAATAGTATCTCCAATAAGTTCAAGAATATTGAGGAATCCACGTAATTTTCCCCTAGGATCAAGAATAAATGCAAAATCATACAACATGGGGATGTTTTTCCAATATTTAAAATATTTTTGTTTCATACTAAAGACTACGGGCATTAAAAATTCATCATTTTCATACTCTTTCAACAAAGTGGCAATTTCAAGAATATTATGCAAAATTAAATTAGTTGTTGGATAATAAACTTGAGATAAAAGAAGAGTACAGTCATAAAATGTTTCAAGAAATTGATTGAACCTCTCGACAATGTTCCAGGTATGGTCAGTCAGTATTGGCAGGCCATCACTATTTCTTGGGCCATTACGTGTTTGAAGGAAAACAATAAGTAATTCCTGATAAGGTAATGCGACCTTTAACATAAAATAAGTGGCATTCCACCGATGTTCCGCATCGGTTAAAAACTTACGTGGGGGCTTACCCGATGCACGACAATTCCTTTTCCATTGTGCAATCCGTGGATTTGAAGCAGTTAACCACGTGATTGCTTGACGAACGGCATCGATGTGTACATTCACTCTCTTAAACCCAGATTTAACAATTAGATTAATAATATGGCATGCACAATGCTGATGCAAAAGAAATGATTGAGCATAAACACAAAATAATGGCTGCAGAATTTCCATGGCCCTGGAATTTGCAGATGCATTATCCATTGTCACAGGAAAGATTTTATCCACAAGGTTATACTCATTAATAACCTCTCGAATTCTCTCTGCTATATTTTCACCAATATGTGCAACATCAATTAACCTTAACCCAAGAACTCTTTTTTGCATTTGCCAGTCATCATCAACGAAATGGACGACTACACTAAGGTAATCTTCTTTAGCCCTACTACTCCATATGTCTGAGGTGACACTAACAGAAAATGTGCATGTACTAAATAATTCCTTCAGTGATTCACAACCTTTGTCATAAACATTTTTCAAATCACGGGTTGTGGTTTGTCTACTAACAACTTGAAACATAGGATTATGAGAAGTTTTGATGTAATTTTCAAATGCAGCACTCTCACCAAAGTTCAAGGGTAAATCTTGTCTAGCAATTAAACGGACAAGAGATTCTCGAGCTACCATAGGATCGTACTCCCATGTACGTACCGTACCATCAGGATTTAGTAGTAGTTGCTGCTGTCATAGTTGGATTCCTTGCTTTTTTGCACAAGCCTCAGCAAGCCGCTTCAAGTGTCCTGTTCCACCAGATGATTTTGCAGATAACTTATTTTTGCATATTCTACATCTCGCGAATGTTACCTGCCTTCCGTCAGGGCCTGTAATGGCCACCTCATCGAAATGTTGCCAAACGCCAGAAGTTCTTGATCTCTTTGAGCTAGTGTTCGTCGATGCACTCCCGCTCATAGTGCTGAATCCTTCTGAACTTGCCGGTACCTCCTCCACAACTGGTGGTGTTGGAGCCGATCCGGTGACATCATACTCACTAGTTGGGAATGACCCCGATAGGAAATTAGGGTCGAAATCTCCTAATGTGAATGACGGAAGGTTTGGATCGTCCATTCTGAAATATTAAAACAAGATAAATAAAATTCAGAATATTTATTCACATAACATAAAATACAAATAATATATATATATGAATATATGACATACTTTTTTTACCACCTTGGCAGCTTGGCTTTACACCTTTGGTATGCACTATTTTTGAGTCACAAACTATTTTTGATTTTAGACAAAATTTGGTCAAATTTTGTCTAAATCAAAAAATCAAACTATCACACAAAAGAGCATAAGAGAGCACAAAATGAGTGGTTTGGATGATTCAGAATGTTGGGGGTGAGAACCCTATTTATAGAAAAAAATTTCATAGTTTTTTGGATTTTTTTCGTATTTTTTTCGATTTTTTCGCGCTCCAACGGCTACTTCTAAAAAATAGCCATTGGACTAGCCGTTGAGGGACACGTGGCGTCCTCTCATTGGCCAGCCCGTCGGCCCCCTCGCGCCACGCCGCCACCTGGCCCAGCTGCCGTTGCGCCGAGCGCCAGCCCCCTTCCCTGGGCCGTGCCATGCTGGCCCGCTACAGTACGTGGGCCGTGCCGTGCCGGCCCGCAGGCTAAGGCGTCGGCCCAGGCACGGCACGGCCCATTGGCTATCGGGCCATGCCGTGCCTGGGCCGGCTACAGTGCTATCGTGCTTGGGCCGGCCTGGCTTGGCACGGCCCATTTGGCCAGGTATGGCTATGCGCCTGCCCCGCCACGTGTAGATTTAGCGCTAAGTGATTTTCTTTTGCTAAACGCAAATTTTATAATTAAAAACAATGAAAAAACAGGTAAAAATTTAAAAATATAGAAGTAAAATATGTCGCAAGTATCACAACATATAAGGTAATGCAATTTAGTCACCTATCTTGTAAATTGCTCAAATGAATCACTTAATTTGTTCGGAAGTGCAAATCTAAGTAAAAAAATGCCACACGTATGACTTATGCCAAGGTGAACGCCATACGACACACATGACAATCGATCGGTTAGCCAAAGCAATATATCATTATGTAAAAAAAGCCCTTATACTTTTCTATTCTTCTATAATCTAATTGTTAGTCCATTAGATTTGTCATTATGGCCGTGTGATACACCACAATCTTAGATTGTCGGATCCGGTGAAACTGGATCTCCAAATCACGGCGATAGCCTATATGGATCAATCCATCGCCGGAGAAATTAACGATTTTGACGGCATCGAGCCTGCGTATTCCGTGTTTATTGTTACGCTTGATTAATCCATGTGCATCTGGATTTTTTTCCCTGTTGTAAACAGTACCGGACTAATTGGAAGTGGTTTTTTTTATTGTACTTTTGTTTAATCCATGCCCATGAGCACAATCGCAACTTGCAAAATGTCCACGAGAAATTGTCATTGTGCATCCATAAATCAATAATACAGAGGGCATTGAAGATCGTATACATGGTCTTAGAACGAGGGAACAAAACCACTTTAGTTCCCAGTTTAAATAACAAAGTAATTAAACATCCTTCCACGAGTGGAGCAGTATAGCTTTGGAAAATGAAAAGAACGAATGGGCTAATCTTCAAATATGTCTCTTATTATCTTGCCGTGTCGACGTGGCGTCCTCTGTGAACAATGGTTCTTGCACCTTCATATGTTTGGCCCTTGTTTGAAATGCATTGTCGTTCTCTTTGTGACGTAAATGAGTTAACTACTAATTTCAAATTAAGTTGTTTGAGAGGCTAAGTTTCCAATTTAAAAAGACTAGTTTTCACTTGTTGACATACCAGGCTTTATCCATATCCCCCTTTCAAGTCCTTTGATCATATCTGAACACCTCATCCTAACAACGTTTTTGATTTTGCTTCCAATGGTAAGTGTCCAGTCACCAATTCCCTGAGAAGAAGTCTAAGTACTCTGATGCACTGTTTGTTCCATCTAGGTTAAATCGATTTTTGTGGATGGGATACCAACGTCCTGGGATCATGCTGAGCTGAAAGAAATCTTCAAGAAACATGGGAAGATAGAAAGTGTGGTTCTGTCAGACGATATGCCGTCAGCTCGAAGGAAGGACTTTGCCTTTATTAATTACATTACTCATGAGGCTGCAATCTCGTGTTTTGAATTTTTGACAAGAGTTCAGTGAGAACGACTCAAAGGTCTTTTCTCGACTTGGATTAAATCAGGGTAGTAGTTTACAATTGATACGATTTATACATCTTTTGGCGCGTCCCAGGTGAATATTAAAGTTTCACTGGCTAAACCTGTCCAACAGAGCAAGCAGATTAAGGGCATGTACAATGATTTTACAATTGATACGATTTTTACATCTTTTGGCGCGTCCCAGGTGAATATTAAAGTTTCATTGGCTAAACCTGCCTAACAGAGCAAGCAGATTAAGGAAGACCATAAATCTAGTATTAGTGGGAAAGGCAAAATGAAGACTACTAAAAGTGTATTCCCAATTCCATCCATCTTGTCGTCTGTTTCCAATTGTTTGACCCACCTGTGGCTGCCAGCTTTCTCCTCTGTAAATATTAATTACATTAATTACCCAGCTTCATTATAATCTGAAGATTTATAGCTCAAGATACATAAATCTTCAGATTTTAATGAAAGAGCAAGATAAACCCCAAGTATCATAACAAGTGCCATATCAAACATAGCTTTAGCATTTGGGTGAATCTGAATTCGCAAACCTTTCCATGGTCACAACGGCTCAGTTTTCTGCAATCAAAGTCAACACATACGGAAGGCCCAACTGAGAGTGGTCAAATCATGAATTCATAATCCTCCAAATTTAATAGGCCGACAGACCCTTGGCCAAGAAACCAAGCAATTACTTCCATTTGCATGTTCTTGACCTTTTCCTTAGATCGAAAAACAAAATTAGTGCAAAATGCAAATGAACATAAGGTGGATGATTATTTATTAACTGATTAATTGATTGGGTGAATTGTATGCATGTTGCATTTGCTCTCAAAATGGACAGGTATTATAACAGTTCTCAGATTTATTTTCAGAAACAATTGCTCTTATGTGGAAAACTAGCTAGCTGGTTTCATGATGTCATGATGCCTGACAATTTTGATATGTGTATTGACTGGCTTATAGCATATTCTCTAATATCTACTTCACCTGTGTAAATTAGATAGTCTTTCATAAACCTTTTCCCCTGAACAAATAAATCATCTGAATGCATGTGAAGCCCCTACTAGCTGTTTGATAAAATCCAGCCATAGTTGGATGGTGTTGCCTTAGTTTTCACTAGGCTGCAAAATCTGCTAGCTGTTTCATGCTGCCACTCTGGCTATGTGCACTCCTATTAGGCTATTATGTTGTGTTTGCTCCACTCTCGTCGTCGTGCTGCCTCGACGCCGTCGACGAGAACTCCCGCCGCCCCGAGGACTCCGGCAGGCTTCGGGTGACGGCTTGGACGCACGACGCCGACCGGATTCCGCGGGTGTGGGAGCTCTTCATCCCGGAGGCCGGAGCCACCGGAGGCGGAGGTGGTGGACCCGCTCCGGAGACACGTGCTTCGCTACTCTGTCCGGCTGCGTGCCTGCGTCTCGTCGCCGTTGAGTATTACTCCAACGACTCGAGTTCGGACGACTCCGCCGCCGACGGCGGTGGCTTGTTAATTCCAAGGCCCATAGTAGCGTGCACCGACATATTCTTCTCTTGTTTCTTTACACGTTTACACCAGTCGACCTTGAAAAGGGATTTCAGGGAGTTTCGCGATTTTACTTCCTGGCAAATCTTCTTTTCTCTCGCTCCTTGAAAAGGGTTTGGGTTCCTCGTTTCCGCCGCCGCCGCCGCCGCCGCCGACTGGCGACAAGCCCATCGGAAGACTCCGTCCCGTCGGCGAAGCCAATCGGCCTTCTTCTCCATGGCTCTCCAACCGACGGAGCACCCCCTTCGTCAACCTCCTCCACCCCAAAATCCCCAAATCCAATTGCAGATCGTGGAGGACGACGACGAGGAGGTGCGTACGCCGTACTGGATCCCTCCACCGAGCCACCCTTTGCCCGATCCCGACCCACCGTATCCCGAGTGGATCCTCCTCCATGGCCAGGCCTTCCTCGACCACCTCACCAACGCCACCACCGCCGCCGCCTCCACCAAGGATGGCCACCGCATCCACGTCACCTTCTGGTCAGCCGCCCCGCCTTCGCTCTCCTACTTCACCGTCCACTGCCCTGGCTTGGTGCGCGGCAAGTTCTCCCGCATGCCCGAGATCGTCGCCACGGATGGCAGCCTCGCCCTCCTCGGCGGACGCAGCGGCGACGACACGCGGATCGGAACACACGCGAGTGGAGCGGCACGTACATTCCGCGGCGCGGCCCGTCCACCTCAGCTCCTCCAGGCCATAGCTCTGCTCACCCCCGACCCGTCGCCCTCTCCGCCGTACGTCGCCGCGTCGCCGACCACTCGGGTGAGGCGGTCAGCGGTCTGATCGACGGCGCCCGACCTCGTGGAGACCGAATCCGACCACCAGCGGTCGCGGGCGGAGGTTGCGGCGGCGCCCGGCGGACGGGGGCGGTCAGATCCGCATCCCCCGACCACATGGAGGCCGGATCCGGACGCCGGCGGCCGAAAGCGGCGGTCTGCAGCGATGGCGGCAGCGGCGGCGCGAGGCGGAGGCGGAGGTGGCGCGCTCGGCGACGGCGACGGCGTGCCGCGAGGGGGAGGCACTCGGTGGAAGCGGCGGCGGCGCGAGGCGGAGGCGGAGCGAAGACGGTGACGGCGGTGGTGGCAGAGGGTGCCGGATCCGGTGGTCCAGCGGCTGATGAAGGGGGTGGTGGCGGGACCGGCGACGGCGGCGGCGGGAGAAGAAGAGAGGAGGAGGGGATGCGGGCGGCGGCGGCTAGGGTTTGGGGTTAGTGCCGACTGGGCCACGTGCGCGACTGACCGAGTGAGCTGGCTGCGGCACACTCCGGTCCGTCGCGTGTTTGACACAGGGTAAACCAGACGGTTCACCAATTTACTCGAATTTCATCCGAAGATTCCTCATACCATTCGGTTTGGATCAAAAGAGTGGACAAAATTAACTGTATTTCCTGAAATTCGTCGTAACGCTAAGCGGTCTCGCATTTCAACAGAATGCAAACCCAGGAACAGGCTTGCTTGCCAACCCAGTAATTTAGGAACAGTAGTTTGTTTGGACAAAATCCAGAATTCCAGTTGCCAGTGATTCAATCTAGTGCCATTTCAGTAACAGCACGAGCCAAGACTTCTTCAATCATTGACAGTAACGAGTTTGGCTAACTGGCAAATTCGTTCCAGTCATCACAATGGTACCAGAATTGAAGCACGACCACATTTTTCCTCAAATCAGTACAACCACAAAACCAACTGCAGACTTGATTTAGGCTTGCAGGGCACGCCCCCTGACCAGATATCACACCAATACTTGAAACAAACTCAGCTTACCAAAACTGCAAATAGAACAAAAAGAAAAATAACACTGAATGGTATCAGCATCATGGTGACTGGGCAAGCCTTCCCATGAACAATATGATACCACGATACAAGATCACCGCATCAAAATACAGAACATCATAGAGGAACATGAAGTGCAAACATAATTTAGATAGCTGGTCCGAACCACAACATACTCTATGTTCTCACCGACAGCACATTAACAAAACAGAGAGACTAGTCTCAAAATCCCACAGATAACTTCTTATGGAGATGTTCAGGTAAAAACAGAATGGTAAATCCTTGAGATAAGATCCAGTAACACTGCTACTCAAAACTTAAACAAGACAACGCTCACTGCGTCACTCCAAGCCACTTCGAGAAGTTGTCGAACTCAGCATAGTCACTATCTGAGATCATGGTCTTGTACCATGCCTTTCCAGCAGCCTTAACCTTAGCAGCCTCCTCCTACAATGAAACAACAGGAATTCAGTTAGAATAAAAGGCACCAAAAGATTCATGTTTTCAAATGGTTGAGGACTAAATAATGACCCCAAATAAAAAAAAAGTAATGGCCAAGAGACAGCAAACGAAACACTGAAGGCAGGATAAACCAGACAAGGAGAGAACAAATTAAGATCAAATTAAATAAACATGTAAAACAACAAACCACGCATGATAAATAAAACACAGCTAAATAACATATTTCAAAACTCTAATGCCAAGAACAGCTAAACATTTCACCTCAATGGACAATAAGGTATAACTCGAACGGGACACATTTATATTAGTAATATTGTATGAAACAATAAACTTAAACACATTGAGACATACTTTCAAAGAATGAAGGAACTTGCACAGCTGTATGTTATCATGGATCAATTTACGCTTTTGAAGACCTCTAGTGACACAATGTAACTTTTAAGAAAAAATAAGAAAGACACTGAGCTGATACAATGAGGTGAATAACCTAGCAATAAACTTTGCTTACAACAAAGATCATGGCACAAAATACTACTCAACTAAAGATAAAGCAACAAGGACATTAGAAGCTTTCATACTGCCTTTTTCTACACAATTGCAACAGATAGAAAACAAACAGAACCATGCATATTGAAACGAATTTACCTAACAGCAAGATTAACACAACGTGGTATCAATGCTTATATGTACTAACAAACTAACAGCTAAAGAAGCAACTTTGCAGCATAAACAGCAATTACAGGCTAACTAAACAAATTAGAATGACATCTAATTTGTTTTCAAAGCAGTCTAATACACAAAGCAAATATCCACATAGTTGTTTTCACTACCATGAGAGTCTAAACTTTAGATCTACATAACTAATCGGATCTTCTAAAAACTACTAGTCATTTCATCATAACTGTATCAACAAAATTGTAAGGGAGAGGAAGTTATACCGGGCTAAGCTTGGTCCTCTTGGAGTCAAGCTTCTCCTTCCTGGCCTTGATGCGGGCAGCCTCAGCAAGGGCTGCCATCTTGCGGGCAGTGCCGAAGTAGGGGTTGAGCTTGAGCACAGCGGAAACATTCTTGAGCGGGTTCTTCCTCTTCTCCCTGCGCTTGACCTCCTTGTTGAGGGGCTTCACCACAGACTGAACCTCATCAGAGTTGATGATCCTGCCAAGATCAGCATTGGCCATCTTGGGCCTCGGCAGGATGAAGCCCTTCTTCTTCAGCGAAGGCGCGTCGAAGGTGCCGTACACCTCCTCAAGCTTCTTGAAGGCGCTCTCGGTCCAGATCACGAAGCGCCCGAGGTGGCCACCTGGTGCGAGGTCGAGCAGGTTGAGGCGCTCGACGTTGGCGACATCCACGCCGGGGAGGTTGCGGAAGGCCTTGACGATCTTGGATCCCTCGGTGCCGTAGACGATGAGCGGGCCCTTGCGGTTGATGTAGCGGCGGTTGCGCATCTTACCCTTGCCGGGTCGGATGCCGACGGAGTCCTTGGCCTTCTCGGCGTCGGCGTAGGCGCCAACCTGCTTCAGGATCTTGATGGCCTGGGAGGTCTTCTCGATGGACTCGGCGGAGTCGGAAATGACGAGGGGGAGCTCGGGGACGGTCTCGATGCGGTGGCCGCGGGCGAGGACGAGGGACGGGATGGCAGTGGCGGCGAGCGCGGAGGCGACGGCGACGCGGCGGAGGTGGACGTTGACGCGGCGGTGCCACTTGCGCCATGTCTTGGTCGGCGCGAACATGCGCCCGCCACGGCACATGTTGCCGAAGGCTCCCTGACCGGCGCGGTGGGTGCCGCCGCCGGGGACACGCGGGATACGCGACACGGCGCGCCCGGTCCCCCACGACTCCGCCGAGGTCTGGTGGCCGGCGCGGCGGGAGACGGCGTAGGGCTGGCGCTTGTTGCAGGAGAGCAGCCTGTGCACGAAGCGGACCACGTCGGGGCGGAGCGGCGCGCGGAACACCTCGGCGAGCGCGAGGTTGCTGCTGTTGTCGGTCGCCATGTCGCCCTCCAGGGCCTTCACAGAGACGAGGGGGCGGGTTTGGGTGGCCATGGCGGCGGCGGCGGCGGCGGCGGCGGCGGCGGCTAGGGTTTTGGGGTGGCGCGGATGTGCGAATGGAGGCGGGGCTTGAGGGAGAGAGGTTATATAGGTGGGGGTTGCTAGGGTTTGTGCGATGGGGTTGGCGCGGCGAGATCTGGACCGTCGGTTTGGATTTGGCGGCGTGGATTTGGTGGGCATCGAGTGGGCTGGGCCTTGTTGTTCGATGAGATGGACCGCCGCATGTTGTGGTCAGCGTACTAGCGTAGTTGTTTCTTTGCTTTGGATTTTGAATTTGGCCCATATGTTGAAGATAAAAGTCAATTTACTTCCCTGAACTATCTCACTGAGCACTTAACCCCCTAAACTATTTTTTAGCTCATTTTACACCTGAACTATTGAAAATGGTCCACTTCACTCCCCTAACACTATTTCTCTTCTTTAGTTCTCACTGTATAAGTCATATTTTGCACTGAAAATTTGGTAGAACATAGAAGCATCCACAGCTTATGTCTCAACATTTTCTTTTGATTTTTTTCTCACTGTTTACATATGTTGAATGCACTTCAAACTGATTTAAACATCAAAATTTTAAAGTTCAAGCAAACGCCATAAAAAAATTCAAAATATTTTTGAACTTTGGTAATGGTGTCATCTATGACTAACATATTTCAACTTAAAATACAACTTGTATAAAGAGTAACAAAAACGAGAAATTTTATTAAGGAGTAAAGTGAACTAGTTTTAATAATTTAGAGGATAAAATGAGCCAAAATATAGTTCAGGGTTAAGTGATCCATTGAATTAGTTTGGGGAAGTAAAAGGACTTTTTTCTATTTTGAAATACAGGTCTCGCTGAAATTTCACGGTTTGATTGTTGGGAAGTTTTGCAGACTTTTTAGTTGAAAAAGGAAGGATTTCGAGTTGAACATTGAACGCACTGCTGTTTGAAAGTTCATTTGTTCTACAGTTAAGAGTTTCAAGCCCTGTTCAGAAAACAAATTCATTGGCCATGTTTTAAAGTAAAAGTAAATGAAAAACAAATGATTCTATATTTCATAAGGATAAGAGTAATTTTTTTGGGGTCATCTTTTGTTACGATGTTTCGCTTTGGACTAATCTTTAACCAATGTTTTTATTTTGGACCGATTAATCTTATCTTTGTTTCACTTTGGACCACTCTGACTCTCTTCTCAAGTATATAAACAACCTTAAGTACGCCGGCTCCTATTCGTCAATAACCCCGTAGTTGTATGTAGACCGTTTCTTTGACATATGACAGATTGGATGTAGATGGATAAATGAGTTGAGGATGGTCCAAAGTACCGCAAAGGTAAAATTACTTGGTCCAAAATGAAAATATTGGTTGAAGGATGGTCCAAAGTAAAACACCAACAATAAAAGTGACCCAAAATAAATTTACTCTAAGAATTAAATCTCACAATGTATCTTTGTACTAAATTCATCAAACTGAATTATGCGGAAAGTCTCCCACTCTTGACTCTCCGTTTTATGCAACAATATAGATCCAGTAGTACGTAGTATAATTTGCACAATAATCTGACATGGCAATGTGCAGATATCGCGCTAGCCGTCCGCCACACTTGAATAGGCGGATTTCCGCTATTCATGTGTTCAGAATGGTGGATTTCTCATCTTTATTTCAGCCAAAGAATGTCCGATTGGTGAAAACCATCAACGTCGGAATTCAGGTTTTACAAGTTTGCATTGGCATGTTCTGTTTTTCAAAAGTGCATATCTCCCCTTATTTTAAAACAAGACACAATAGATGCTTTATATTTTCTGGGTCAGGAAACTGAGCTTAATGAACACATATCCTAAGGAGAAGCATTTTCTTACTAGCCACATTTAAGCTGCTCGTGCAAGCTTGTTGACGCCAAATCCGTACCGCCGATGTGGATCCGGCGCGCGGACACACGAAAGCCTGGGAGATCTGCTTAGCTCCAGTGCAGGTCCTAAAATTGATGAAGTGCAGGCGTGCTAGTCAGTTTGATCCTGCCACTGACAAGATATGCAAAATAGCAGAACAGAAGGTCTATCGGCCAGCCGATAGGGCAAAAATTTATCGGCCGATAGGCCGATAGCCAAAACAACCGATCGGCCGATAATAATATATGATGATATAGCAAATAAACATTGATCTGAAGATTAAAGCACACATCGGCCAGAGGTCCGATGGCATAAACTCTCAATAAGCAGATAAACAATAAATACTCTGTTGTCATCGGCCAGATCCAATCTATATGTAAAACTCTTGGGCCGATGCAACGTCCAGATAACTCACCGGCTGAAACCCCGATGAAACCCTTATTGGCAATCGACAGGCAGGCTAGAGATTACGGTTCTAATCACGACTTAGCGGCACTAAGTATGAAAAGAAACGCAAGATCTAGACAATCAAGCCCTCGACTGATTTTCGGGGTGGTGGATACCTTAGCCAATCTAATCTAGCGAGACAATTTAGTCGATACCGGCGTAAACCCTAAAGCGAATCTTGGCCGATAAGACTAAATCGAGAAGCCGAACCAGATTGATTAAGATATATGATAGTAGGTGCTCACGTTGACGAGATCAAAACGTCGAAGCCCTAGCCCCGACAGCGCAGGCAGCCATAATGAGACTTACCCCTCGTAGAAAGGGCATGAACTCGCCGAAGAAGACGAAAGTAAAAAGGTGGCGATGCGCCGAAGTTGTATTGATCGTGAGATAAAAAATTACATGAACCTCGGGCTTACATATTTATACCCATAGGCTAACAAAGATCCTAACAGATTACGACTCAAACTTTCCTAAAGATAAAAGGAAACAGATAAAGTCTTTATTGGACACTAAACACACTTTCCTAAAGATAAAAAGGAAACTAACAAATTCTTCCTAATAGATACAAGCCGCATCCTCTTCAAACTCGGTCTTCTCTGGATAAGATCTTCCCAAATCTAACAAGAATCCGACTGCTGTTGGTGGTTGGTTTAAGATACCCCCCATCGGTCGATGTAGAACTCTAGGCTGATACTAGCTTCGAACCGATATGAACCTGGGCCGATGAGGACTTCGGGGCTTACCAAATTCTGGTGTTAATAAAGCTATAGTTTCTTGGGGATTTCTCGAAAGGTTATCCAATGGTTGCAGCTCTTCTTATTTCTTTGCTTTTCTCTATGCCACTAATTGAGTCGTTCATCGTGCTTCCGTCCCTGAGGATAGTTACGGAGCCAGCAATTCTTCACGCTTAGGGCTCAACTAATGTATTTTGCCTAATCATCTTATTCTTTAAAAGAAAATTCATGATAGGAGCTAAGCCTATAGCTCAAGCCCTGATCATGAGCTAAGCCTAGCTAAGCCTAAGCCCTGGTAGCCCTAGCCTTGGCTTCGTCTCTACCAGAGGGTTTTTTGAGGCCGCCAAACTTAAACATTAAATAACCATGTAGTATTATTTAAATGTACTAGCACTCGCGTTGCGTTGCAACGGGATTTTAATTAATGAAAATTATCATTAATCCATCATTACAATTATTTTTCATATACATTATCTTTTAAATTTTACATAAAGTTCTTAGTGGTATGTGGGTCCTCTAGCCCCATACTGTTTTTTTTATTTCCAAAAAAATAAGAAGTTGACAGTAGGTATGGTGGCGGATTTTTAAAGAGGTATAAATTTCCAATAATACAGTTGTAAATGCTCGCTTGATTAAAAGGTACGAATATGAGGCATACATAGACGAGGACTTGGACTAACTCATCCATCACCA
Source organism: Oryza officinalis (assembly GCA_008326285.1). Lineage (NCBI taxonomy): Eukaryota > Viridiplantae > Streptophyta > Magnoliopsida > Poales > Poaceae > Oryza > Oryza officinalis. The sequence continues at coordinate 10,704,054 of BDMV01000007.1, forward strand.
AATAGGACACCCTATAATTTTCACCACATGGAGTTCCCACACCATTGCCCTAAAGGGATAAATCTACAACTACAAATCCTTTAACCACTAATCTATTTCTATTGTTAACATATTAGTGTTCTAAAAAAAACAAAGAGTATCAGGCAAAATGAAACTTGATGTCCTTTTCCCACTCCATTCCTTCCTTCCTTTTGTCCCTATTATGTGTGTTCAGTGTCTGGCAAAATGAAACTTGGATGAGCAACCACATATGGCGTACAATCGATATTCTGTCAATTATTTGAAGTTAGTTCAGTATTTAAGAAAATTTGTTGTTATGTCGCAAATATACAACTCATGATGAAATCAATAGAGGTGTCATGGTTAACAATTGTGCCTATGATCAACAATATGGTGAAATGGTTGGCATTCATCAATCTTCTGCATGTTCTGACGATCTCATTTTACCAACTTAAACTTTGAATAACAAACTAAACTTAACTAAGAAATCGGAAGGGAGGACAAATACTTGGCATAATTTGTGGTAGCATGCCAGCGGGTTGCTTGCTTCCACGATCCCTTGCAAGGCAAAGCAAACTAATAAGTAACTACAGAGAAATAAATGGAATAAGAATACACACGTTTATCGATCTTCTAAACAGTGGGATTTAAAATAAAACCATTTTGAATTTCTTAAAATACTATTTTAAATCTATTTGTCTACTCTGTAATAGTTAATTAAATTTGTTTGTGCTTTGAATTATTCAGCTATTTAGCATTTCAGATTCAGCCAAAAAGAATATCGCACAACTAACTAAAGTGTATCTCCTAAATTGCTAGTGACAACGCCCCAACCTTACCTCTAGACATTGGACACATCACGCATGATATGATAGGTGTAATGCATTACTCACTCTACTTATGATACTGTGATGTCACTAGCATTAACACCACAGTAAACTCATATCAATCATGTTCACTTCTGCCATGATGTGTTACTATTTCCCAAAAAAAATCCATGTGTGATTTATAATCGCGACAATAGATGAAAAGTTTCAATATTCCTCCCTACATTCCAATATGTAAAGCACTATTAAAAATTTTAATAAAAAAATAAGATTGAACATAAAAGACTATAATACCCCTCACTTGTTAAATGAGGTATGATAGAGATGAGAATGTGGTTGGAGCTAACATGAAAGGAAAAATAAATGATAGGTGATTGATATGAATGAGCTAAAGTATAGAGTAGTACATGCCGTCGATATCCTCACTGACACGTGGACCATAGGATATGTGAGACCAACATATCAGTAAGCATTGTTGCATATGCAGTACTGTAGATGACCTGCATTTTTAAATGCTAAATGTGTTTGTAGTTTGGAATTTTAAGAACAAAAGGTATGTGGTTTATACAAACTACAAGAAAAACAATACATATTTTTTAAGGGAAAAAGGCACATGGACATGTGTCAGCGCATAAACACATGCTAGGAGACGTGATAGGATTGCGACACCTCGTAAGGCAAGCACGACGATGATGACATGGACCTCGGAATAGCAAACATGGTGATATAGCGATCTAATTGTTTGATTTCACTTGATTTCTGCAGGTGATGAGTGTGATTTTTGAATCGAGTAGCTTTGCTTGGTATTCTTGTGTTCCACCAGACTTGTGTTCCTTGTGATTATTCCTTGATAGGACAGAGTCCCTTGTTTAATTCTTTGATTGTTGATTAAGTTTGCAAGATGTAATGAGATGCGTATTGTTCTGTTATGCATATTCCTGTGAAGCTTGAGTTTGCAAGATGTAAAATTATAGTGATATAAAATTCATCTAAAATGGGAACAAAATAATTTATCCAAATATTATTAATGTAATCATTAATCTAGATCTATGGATTTGTATAGCTAGAAATATCTAGCTCCAAAAAAACTTGAATTTGAAGCTGTGCTAAAGAGGATACATGAGGACTTGGGCTAACTCATCCATCCATCACCAAATAGGACACACTATCATTTTCACCACTTGAAGTTTCTACATAATTGCAGTTTTGAAACTAACCTTTCCTAAAAAAGATAATTCTACAACTAAGAATCCTTCAACCACTAATCTATGTCTATTATTGACATATTAGTGTTCTGAAAAAAGAAAGTATCAAGCAAAACAAAATTTAATGTCCTTTGATTTGTGATTAAGTGAAAAATAGGGAGGAAGAGCAAATACAAAGCACTTAAAGCAGAGTTTGTGATAGCAAACCAATAAGCAACTATTGAAAAATAAATAGAATAATAATATACAAGCTTCCTAGACTTCTAAACGGTTCACTTTTCAAAAAAAACCTTTATATATATAATTTTCTTAAAATTTATTGTTTTAAATTTATTTTTAATTTTATAATAGTTAATTAATTTGTTTGTACCTTGAATTATTCAGTTATTCAGCATTCTATTTCATCCAACCCAAAAGAATACACAACTAAAGTACATCAACTTATGTGCTAAATTGCTATCTCTAGATAGTGGACGCGTCATGCATGATATGATAGGTGCAATGTATTACTCACTCTACTTATGATACTGTGATGTCACTAGCATTAACACCTCAACAAACTCATAACAAGCATAGCTACCTCAGCCAAATGTGCCATTTCCACAAAATTTTATACAAGTGATTTATATTTGCAACAAATGATGAATAAATACAACACTACTTCCTCTATTCCAATATACTCTCTCCGTCTCAATATAAATGCATCTAGTACATTATTTATTTATAAAGCTTTTTTAAAAATTTTAGCAAAAAAAATAAGGTTAAACGAGGAATGGTGGTGGATGAGAAGGTAGTTGGAGCTAATATGAAAAGAAAATTAAACGATGTGCAGCGAAGAAGTACTTCGAATTATTGGAGTAGTACTCTACGAGTGTTTATGTTTTGATATAATTTTAATAAATACTAAAGTAAATTTTACTTTGGGCCAATGTGTCTATAGTTTGAAATTTTGAAAAGAAAATGCATGTGGTTTATACAAACTACTAGTAGTACTATACAAGAGAAACAAAAAATATTTTTTAAGGGAAAAAAATGCACATGGACATGTGTCAGCGCATAAACACACACGAGGAGACGGGACAGGACAGCGACGCCTCGTTCCGAAACCCCACCACCAAAAGTACACGAAACTCCCCCTCCCACCCCGCGCGGCGCGGCGCGGCGCGACGCGAACGCGATGGAACCGACGCGCCGCTGCGTCCCCGGCCATCTCGCCACCGCCGCCGCCGCCGCCTCGCCGTTTCCCCGCCTCGCCACCCTCGCTGCCGCTGCCGTCCGCGCTCATGCCCCCCAAGAAGCGCCGCCTCTTCACGCCCACCCCTCGCCACGCCGCCACCCCACCACCCCCACCTCCTCCCACCCCGCCGTCGAGCCCACCCTACCAATCCCCGCCTCGACCCCGCCGACGCCTCCTCAGCCCACGGAGGCGTTGACGCCTCCTCATCCCACCACCTCCACGGAGCCCTCGACGGCGCCGCCTCCCGTTGTTGATGATGCGGTGGCGAGGTCGTCGGCGTCGGCGGCGTCGGCGGCGCGGAAGGTTCGGAAGGTGGTTAAAAAGGTCATCGTCAAGAAGATTGTCCCCAAGGGCACGTTCGCCGCTCGGAAGGCCGCGGCCGTGGCGGCGGCGGTTGCTGCTGCTGCGGTCACCGGAGTAGCATCATCGGAGACAGGAGGAGAAACCCCGAGCGAGAATCCAGCAAGTGATCAGGACGGTGGAGTTGAAAATGAGCGAAATTTGGATGAATCCGTAGGCGAGAAACCTCCCACGGATTGCAATGCTGTTGCGGTGGTGGAAGAATCGGTGTGTGAGGAGGACGAGGAGGAGGTGATGGTGGGGGGAAAAACTGCAGAGCTGGGAACCGGCTGTGGTGGTGATGGTTGTGTAGGGGAGGGAGTGGTGGGTAAGGGAGTGGAGCCGGAGGAGGCGGCAGGGATGTCGGAGCGGCAGAAGAGGATGACCATGGAGGTGTTTGTTGGTGGGCTTCACCGGGACGCCAAGGAGGATGATGTGAGGGCGGTGTTCGCCAAGGCAGGGGACATCACTGAGGTCCGGATGATAATGAATCCTCTTGCAGGGAAGAACAAAGGGTACTGCTTCGTGCGCTACCGCGAGGCCGCGCAGGCGAAGAAGGCCATCGCGGAATTCGGCAATGTGAAGGTAGTGCCATCACACTTGGTTTGATTTATCATCATAGTAATCCAGCACCAGAGCTCAAATGCAGTTGTTCCAGCATCCCCTAATTGAATATGCCACATTGATCTTAATTCTTACCTTGATTACCATTTGTTCTGATTGACTCATCATAGCACAAATCCATAAACTTCTACATGTATTTCTTATATATTTGGTTGCTTCATTATTATGCTGTGCCATTATTCTGTGATAAAAGTCTTAGCTTGTAAAATTTTGGAATGAATACAGACCAGGTCTTCTAGTCCCACATATTGCTGTAATGAATAGTACTTATCACACCTCTTTCTCCATATTGATTTTGTTCATGCAAACTCTATTACAGATTTGTGGGAAGCTCTGTCGAGCTGCAGCTCCAGTTGGGAATGATAGAATTTTTCTTGGGAACATCAACAAGAAATGGAAAAAAGATGATGTGAGTAACATTTTCATTGACTTGATGGGGTGCTAGCCTGAATTTTGCCTGAATTTCATTTTTTATATTCTCATTTGTTGCTCTTCAAAGCAGGTCATCAAGCTGCTAAAGAAAATCGGAATTGAGAACATAGATTCTGTAACACTTATGTCTAATTCAAATAATCCGGTCTGTAATCGTGGTTTTGCATTTCTTGAACTGGAGACCAGTAGAGATGCACGGATGGCATACAAAAAGCTTTCACAGAAAAATGCTTTTGGCAAAGGCCTAAATATAAGAGTTGCGTGGGCTGAACCATTGAATGATCCAGATGAGAAAGATATGCAGGTCTCTCTCTCTTTCTCTCTCTCCAACATACTGCCTATGTGTGTCATGCACTTAGCTTTTCTACAGATCATGTCATATTCCAGATGAGAAAGATATGCAGGTCTCTCTCTCTTTCTCTCTCTCCAACATACTGCCTATGTGTGTCATGCACTTAGCTTTTCTACAGATCATATCATATGCGTATGGTGGTTTTGTGACTCTAATAAGACTAGAAACTGCAAATGAATGTCAAATCAGCTGATCTTATTCGTTTTAACCTTTTCTTTTGAAGACAACATCCACTTTCTTTCAGTGTAGTCAACATATTGACATTCTTCTCACTTATCATATTATTTTGCATAAGGCACAGGTTGCGTCTTACTGGTTTTGTTGCTATCACAATTGTATCCTGGATATACTTTGGTATACTTGCTTAACTGTCTATGCTTAAGTTCTGACACTAAAATTTTCAATTTTCTGTTCTTTTAAGGGCATCCCTGTATCTCTGTGTATTGCTGATGATTTGGCCTCGTTGATGATCGCAGAGTTTAGTTTTTTCACTATCAAATTTTTTCCCTATGGTCCTTATACTATTGGTGCTTACAGATGTCAACTGTTCTATTTCAACCTGGATACATCATTCATGATGTTGCTTTATCTAAACCTTGGAACAGATTTCTTTCCTTTTGTTCTGTCTTCATTGTTTCATATCTCTGTTGGATGGAAAAATCAGTTTGATTAGTAGGTCCACGTCCTCTGTGAACAGTGGTTCTTGGACCTTCATATGTTTTGCCCTTGGTTTGAAATGCATCGTCGTCCTCCTTGTTACATTAATAAGTTAACTACCATTTGTTTCCACTTGTTGACATACCAGGCTTAATCCATATCCCCATTTCAAGTCCTTTGATCATATCTGAACACCTCATCCTAACAACGTATTTGATTTTGCTTCCAATGGCTAGTGGCCAGTCACCAATTCCCTGAGAAGTCTAAGTACTCTGATGCACTGTTTGTTCCATCTAGGTCAAATCGATTTTTGTGGATGGGATACCAACGTCCTGGGACCATGCTGAGCTGAAAGAAATCTTCAAGAAACATGGGAAGATAGAAAGTGTGGTTCTGTCACGCGATATGCTGTCAGCCAAAAGGAAGGACTTTGCCTTTATTAATTACATTACTCATGAGGCTGCAATCTCGTGTCTTGAATCTTTTGACAAGGACGAGTTCAGTGAGAACGACTCAAAGGTCTTTTCTCAACTTGGATTAAATCAGAGTAGTAGTTTACAATTGATACAATTTTTACATCTTTTGGCGCGTCCCAGGTGAATATTAAAGTTTCATTGGCTAAACCTGCCCAACAGAGCAAGCAGATTAAGGAAGACCATAAATCTAGTATTAGTGGGAAAGGCAAAATGAAGACTTCTAAAAGTGAGTTATTCCCAATTCCATCCATCTTGTCATCTATTTCCAATTGTTTGACCCATCTGTGGCTGCCAGCTTTCTCCTCTACAAATATTAATTACATTAATTACCCAGCTTCATTATAATCTGAAGATTTATAGCTCAAGACACATAAATCTTCAGATTTTAATGAAAGAGCAAGATAAACCCCAAGTGTCATAACAAGTGCCATATCAAATGTAGCTTTAGCATTTGGGTGAATCTGAATTTGCAAACCTTTCCATGGTCATAACGGCTCAGTTTTCTGCAACCAAAGTCAACACATACAGAAGGCCCAACCGAGAGTGGTCAAATCATGGATTCATAATCCTCCATATTTTATAGGCCGACAGACCCTTGGCCAAGAAACCAAGCAATTGCCTCCATTTGCATGTTCTTGACCTTTTCCTTAGATCGAAAAACAAAATTAGTGCAAAATGCAAATGAATATAAGGTGGATGATAATTGATTGGGTGAATTGTATGCATGTTGCATTTGTTCTCAAAATGGACAGGTAGTATAACAGTTCTCAGATTTATTTTCAGAAACAATTGCTCTTATGTGGAAAACTAGCTAGCTGGTTTCATGATGTCATGATGCCTGACAATTTTGATCTGTGTATTGACTGGCTTATAGCATATTCTCTAATATCTACTTCACCTGTGTAAATTAGATAGTCTTTCATAAACCTTTTCCCCTGAACAAATAAATCATCTGAATGCATGTGAAGCCCCTACTAGCTGTTTGATAAAATCCAGCCATAGTTGGATTGTGTTGTCTTAGTTTTCACTAGGCTGCAAAATCTGCTAGCTGTTTCATGCTGCCACTCTG